>JAZKJV010007349.1:0-50278 GCA_037367405.1 Ottelia alismoides | reverse complement strand
TCGGGCTCGCGCCGTTGGCGCTCGTTATTGGCGAAGTACTCGGGGTTGAAGTTGTCGGCCGCGCCGTTCAGTCCCGTCACGCCGGGCGCCAGCGAAAGCAGCGCGAAGATGCTGTTATTGAGCAGCGGCAGATCCCGAATCTTCTTCTGATCCATCGTGAGCTGCTGCCGGCTTTCGGCCGTATCCAGCACGGCCGCCTCGGCCGTCACACTCACCGTTTCGCCGGCCGACTGCACTTCCAGCGAAACATTGAGATCACGCGTCTGGCCGGTGTTCAGCGCCAGCGCGACAATTGGCGTACGAAAGCCGGCCGCCTCCACCTTCACCTCGTAGTCGCTCGGCGCGAGCGAACTGAAACGGTAGAAGCCCGCGCTGTTGGTCACCGTATCGACGGCGATGCCCGTCTTCGTGTTCGTGAGCCGGACCTTCGCATTCGGCACCGCGGCCGACGACGGATCCATCACCGTGCCCTGCACAGCGGAAGAAAACTGCGCGGCAACCGGCAGAGCGGCGCAGAAAAGAAATAGAAGCGGTCTCGACATGGAGCTCCTCCCGTGAGCAGGTGCCAAGTCGGCGCGTTGGCCTGGCTCGGTCACGTTGAATTCCAAAGACTGGCTTGCGGACCCCTGGAATAGTATCGGAAAATCAGACGCTCGGTCAACCGCCCGCCACCAACTCCCCCCCGCCACTCCCGGGCCGCGCCTACCCCGTCAAGATCACTCCCGGCGCACCACGCGCCATCGCTTCGACCGCGCTTCCTAAGACGCAGAGCTACCACCGCCCACGCAGCTTCTCTCGCGGCCCTCGGCACCGCCAATTGCCGCACCCGCAACGGCAGTTTACACGCCTGCAGGCGCCGACCGGCTGTGTCATAATCAAGGCGCATTTGTGACTCAGGAGGTCTTCGCCATGGCGCTTGCCCGTCTGCTCGCAGTTCCGGCCTTTGCGGCCTGTTTGCTCCTTGCTCAAGACGCACCCCAGCAGACCGGGGGCGGCGGCACGGGCGTGGGCGGAGGCACCACTGGCGGCGTGGGTGGCGGAGCTGGCGGCGGCATTCCGGGCGGTGGCGGCACCGGCACCGGCGGCACGGGCCGCAACACTCCCACCATTCCGGGCCAGCAGCCGCAGGACGATCCGTTCGGCCGCAATCGCATGCCGGACATGGGTCCGCGCCCCATCTTTCTCAGTGGCAAAGTGATGATGGAGGACGGCGGACCGCCGCCGGAGCCGGTAACCATCGAGCGCCTTTGTTCCGGCGGGTCGCCGCGGCCGGAAGGCCATACCGATTCAAAGGGTCACTTTTCGTTTGAGCTCGGGCGCAACAACACAGTGTTCGCTGATGCCTCCACCGGCAACGACGATTTCGGCTCCGGCTTCCCCAGCGCCAGTGGCAATGCGACGCGGGCCGGCATGGGCAACCTGGGCGGCATGGGCATGGGCGGACGCCAAATTACCGAACGCGACTTGATGGGCTGCGAACTGCGCGCCGTGCTGCCGGGCTATCGTTCCGAGCCCGTGCAACTGGCCGGACGCCGGTCACTGGACAATCCCAACGTGGGCACGATCATTCTGCGGAGGCTGGCCAACGTGGAAGGTCTCACCACGTCGGCGACGTCGATTATGGCGCCGAAGGAGGCGCGCAAGTCCTACGAGAAGGCGCGCGACCTGATGCGGAAGAAGAAGCCCGAGGAGGCGCGCAAGGAGTATGAGAAGGCGCTGGGCCTCTATCCGAAGTACGCGGCGGCCTGGTATGAGCTCGGCCTGGTGCACGAGGTGGCGCAGCGGGACAAAGAAGCGCAGGAAGCGTTTACCAAGTCAGTAGAGGCGGACCCCAAGTTCATCAAGCCCTATCTGAACATCGCCGCGGCGCATGCGCGGGAACAGAAGTGGAAGGAAGCGGCCGAAGTGAGCGATAAGGCGATCAAGCTGAATCCCTACGATTTCCCCGGCGCCTATCTGTACAGTTCACTGGCGCACTACAATTTGCAGGATCTGGAGACGGCCGAGAAGGTGGCGCGTGACGGCATGAAAGCCGACAAGGATTCCCGCATCCCCAAGCTCGCCCACATCCTCGGCGTGGTGCTGGCCCAGAAGCAGGATTTTGCGGGCGCCGCCGAGAACATGAAGCTGTATCTGAAGCATGTGATGCCGGGGTCGAAGGACGCCGAGTTTGTGAAGAAGCAGATTGAGCAGGTGGAAGGCTTGCTGGCGCAGAAGGACGACAAGCCGCAGCCGCAGCAACAGCAGTAGCGTTAGCGCGTCCACGCGGCGAGCCAGGGCTCGCGGTACACTTGGCGCACTCGCGTGCCGAAGGCATTGCTGCGCGGCGCCGCATGGGGCTGGGAGCGGGAGAAGCCGATCTGGTAGAGCGTGGCCAAGATGTCGGGGCGCGCGCGCAGGTTCCAGGCCGGGTTGGCCGCTTCCCACTGCTTTTGATAGAGCGCCAGAATGAGCGCGCAGGTTTCGAGGTTGGTCTCCGGGCGCAACAGCTTGGCCACCACTGTCTCGCGTTGGGCCGACACCGGAATCGGCGAAGGCATTCCCAGTTGCGTCTCCACGGGCGGCCAGCCCGGGCCTACCGGCTCCAGCTCGTAGAAGCCGTGTTTTGGATCGGGCGTGGCGTGGCCGGTGGCGAGCAGACTGGCCGTCTGCGCCGTGCGGGGCTTGATCTGCGCGAGGCCGAGCGATATGTCGAGCGCCTGATTGAGCGACTTATCCGGCAAGCCGATGGTCCAGGCGATGGAGAAGAGCCGTTCGATGGAGTCGCGCAGGGGCGAGAGCTGCTCGCGATGCGTTACGTAGACGATCGCGGCGATGAGGCGCGGATCCACGTCGTAACGCGCGGCGGCGGACTGGATGGCGGCGCGGTGCTGGCTCACGAGCTGGCGCACATCGTCCTCGGGCCGGCGCTGCGCCGCCAGGACGAAGGCGCCGATCGAGGCGGCCAGCATACCCACCACGACGATCCGAGCGGCGGGGCTGGCCAGGAGAAAGAAGGCCTGCGCCTGCCCGGCATCAGCCTGGCGGGCGGTGCGCCAGTGGTCGTACAACAGCACCAGGGGCAGAAGGTACAAGGGAGACATGCTGATGAGCGCGAAAAGCGGCTTGCCCCAATGCCAGGCGCCGTTGCCTTCCATCCACAACATAGCCGCATCCTTGGCGGCGAAGGCGAGCACGCAGGCCATGGAGAGGCCCAGCAGCGTCTGCAGGCCGAGCCGCGCCGGGCGCGACGCCGGATAGAACGCGGCGCCGCACAGCCGCCACGTCCAACCCGACACCAGCAGTACGGCGGCCAGAGTCAATAGAGGCCCCAGCCACCAGGGGGCCTGCAACCATTCGGTGTGCAGGCGGCGGAGCGGAAGCCACGAACCCAGAATTGTCAGATAGAGCACCGGGTTGAGCAGACCGAAGTAGACCTCGATAGCCAGCCGCCCCCAGTGGCGCACCCGCGCAGGCACTCGCGCGAACAGCGGCCGGCCTTGCGCTTTTCGCACCACGCTCCAGGTCACCAGCGCCAGCAGCAGCACGCCCCCTTGCAACGCGGTGGAGAGGATGAGCACCACGGTGTGAAGGGTGATCGCCTGGGCCAGCCACGTTCCCCCGGTTTCCGGCCAAAGCAGCAGGAACGCGATGAGCGCCGCGCCCGCCAGCAGAAGGAGAAAGCCTTTCGCCATCGCACGTCCTCCTTCAGGCTCCGGCGGAAACAAAGCCACGCGCAGGCAGCTCAGGGCAAACTGCCGCCGCGCCGAGGCGTCGTCGAGTTGGGCCAGTTCGGCGAGCATCGCGGCACCCCAATCGCGGCGCCGCGCCGGCATTTGACGTACGGCCCAGGCGAGGAGCCGTTCCGGCCAAGGGGTGTTCATCTAGGCGCCCTCCGTCCTCGGGCGCAGCCGCGCGCGCGGGGCGGGCGCCGGATCGCGTAGCTCACTCAGTAGCGCGGCGCCCGCCCCCGTCAACCGGTAAAGATGACGCGGCGGGCGCCCTGCCGGTATCTCGCTCTCCCAAGCCGTTTCGAGGAATCCGCGATCGGCGAGCCGGATGAGGATCGGATACATGGAGCCGGCTTTGAGTCCTGTTTGCTGGCAGAGATCGTAGCCGTGGCGCCATGCCGAGGGCTCGCTGGCCAAGGCCCGCAGCACCTGGAGAGCTTGTTCGCTGGGCGGCCGGTTGCGCTGCATGGCTTAACTCTATCTAGATAGCATTAATCTGTCAAGCCCCCCGAATGGGCTGGATCGCTTTCGGGAGTATGCTTCAGCTATGACAATTTCCCGGAGGACATTTCTTGGTGCGTTCGGCGCCGGTGTTTGTGTGGGCGGGCAAAACGCACCTGGCCAGACGGATGTAATCGTGGTGGGGGCGGGTTCGGCCGGGCTGAACGCAGCGCACCGGCTGCGGCAACTGGGCAAGACGGTGGCGGTGATCGAGGCGCGTCGCCGAATCGGCGGACGGGCCTTCACCGAGAGTGCCACGTTCGGCATTCCCTTTGACCGCGGTTGCGCCTGGCTCCACAAGGCCGATGACAACCCCTATACGCCGCTGGCCAAGCAGTGGGGCTATACGCTGCAAGAGCACGACACGACGCTGGAGGGGCTCTACTTTCGCGACACGGAGGCTTCGGTGGAGATGCGAGAGCTTTCGGCGCGCATCGAGACGGGTCTGGACAACCGTATCGCCCGGCTGGGGAAAAAGAAGGATGTCGCCGCGGCCACGGTGATCCGGAAGAAGTCGCGGGTGGACGAGGCGGTAGCGACGTTCCACGGGCCGATGTCGTCGGCCGTTGATCTGGACGAGCTTTCCGCGAAGGATTATCTGACGATTGGAACCGACGTGCCGCCGAATCTGTTGATCCGGGAAGGCTACGGCACGCTGGTGGCGCAGTTCGGCAAAGAGATCCCGGTGAGTCTAAATACGCCCGCGCGGCGAATCCGCTACAGCGGCCAGGGCGTGCAGGTCGATACCAGCCAAGGCACGCTGACGGCGAAGGCCTGCATCATCACCAGCTCCACCGGCGTGCTGGCGGCCGAGAAGATCCGCTTCGATCCGCCCTTGCCGCCGTGGAAGGAAGACGCCATCGCCGGACTGCCGATGGGTCTGCTCGCCAAGATCCCGCTCCAGTTTTCCAAGCCGGAGTTCCGGTACAAAGCGTTCGAGGATGTCCTGCGGGAAAACATCGGCAAGCGAGACATCTACTTTCTCTGCTGGCCGTTTCAGTTGAATCTCCTGATTGGCTTCGTCGGCGGCGACTTCGCCTGGGAGCTCTCGGCCGCCGGAGAAGCCGAAGCCGTGGATTTCGGCAGGAGCGCCGCACGGTCCATCTTCGGCTCCGACGCCGACAAGTACTTCGTCAAGGGATCGTTCACGAAGTGGGCCAGCGATCCCTGGGCGCTCGGTGCCTATGCCGCGGCAATCCCCGGCAGCGCAGGCGCCCGTGAAGGCTTGCGGCGTCCGCTCGCCGATCGCGTATTCTTCGCCGGCGAGGCCTGCGCGCCGCGCTGGACGCAGACCTGCGGCGGGGCGGCGCTGAGCGGCATTGAGACGGCGGAGGTGGTGGCGAAGATCCTGCGCTAAAGGCGGCCTTACCAGTTGGTCAACGAGCCGTCCGGCCGGCGCAACATCGGCGTCAGCGAATAGGCCTCGTTAAAGTCGCCGATCTGCTGGAGCTTCGAGGTGTCGACTTCGACGCCCAGCCCCGGCCGGTCGTTGGGCCAGAGCTTGCCGTCGCGTAGATCGTAGCTTTGGTTCAAATAGGGCCACGGCCGCGTGCCGCCCATCACCAGTTCCATCAGCACGGGCCCGGAAAAGACCGTGGAGCAGTGCACCATGGCCGCCTCGGAGATGGGGCCGGTGAAGTGCGGCACCAGGCCCACGTAGTGCGTTTCGCACATGGCCGCGATCTTCTGAAACTCGGTGATGCCGCCCACGTTGGGGATGGTGGCGCGCGCATAGTCGGTGAGGTGATTTTCGATCAGTTCGTTCCAATCCCACTTGGGTCCAAACTGTTCGCCGACGGCGATGGGCACCTTTACCTGGCCGCGCAGCGTGCGATAGACGCCGGGATTCTCGCTGCGCACCAGATCTTCCACGAAGTAGGGCTTGAGCGGCTCAATGCGGTTCGCCAGCGATACGGCATCGGGCATGTCGAGCTCGGTGTGGAAATCGATGCACCAGCCGCCATCGCGGCCGCAGCCTTCGCGCACCTGCTGGCAAAGCTCAAAGACGCGATTCACGGTGGCGAAGCGATCCATCACCGGACCCGGCGTATCGGTGGAGATACGGTAGGCGCGGAAGCCCGCGTCGACGCAGGCCTTGGCCACCTCGCGCGGCGTCCCCTTATGCGGATAGCCTGTCGAGTAACACTCCACATGGTCGCGCGCCTGCCCGCCGAGTAACTGGTAGACGGGGATGCCTAAGGCTTTACCCTTCAGGTCCCACAGCGCCACATCCAGGGCGCCCAGGGCGTGCACCTTTTCGCGGCCGGCGGGATAGAAGTAGGCGCGGTACATCTGCTGCCACAGCCGGTCCGTGCGAAACGGATCCTGCCCAATCAGCAAACCGGCGCACTGCTCCATCGTGTCGTGCGCGCCGCCTTCGCCCACGCCGACGAGGCCGTTGTCGGTTTCCACCAGCACCACGTTGGTGCTCTGGTTGAAGAGCGGCTGGCGCGTATTCGGCCGGCCCGCCGCGTCGGTGGGCGTGCGGTAGTAGCGAATGCGCTTGATCTTCGTTTTGGGGAGGCCCGCGGCATCGGCCTGATCGGCGAGCGAGGCAGCGGCGCCGGCGGCCAGCGCGCTGCCGAACGAACGGCGGAGAAACGAACGGCGGTTCATACGCCGCTCATCGTATCAAGCCGGCGGGTTCAAGCCGGCGCGCGGAAGGCCGTCATCTGGAGCAGGGCGCACGGCACGCCTTCGCCCTCGGCCTCGTAGGCCACTACTTCGGCCTGGCTCACGCAGAAGGTGCGCCCCGGTTTGACAATGCGTCCGGTGGCGATCAGCCAGCGTCCGCGGGCGGGGGCCAGAAAATTGATCTTGTACTCCACCGTGAGCACGCTCGAGCCGGCTTCCATGCAGGTGAAGGCCGCGTAGCCCGCCGCCGTATCGGCCAGCGTGCCGACGATGCCGCCGTGGAAGAAGCCGTTGTGCTGCGAGAGATCGTCGCGATAATCGAGCCGGACGCCGCAAACGCCCGGTCCCACCTGCACCAGGCGCGCACCCCAGGCCAGCAGCGCGCCCTGCCGGGCAAAGCTGGCGCGCAGCGCCGTTTCGTAGTCAGGATTGCGCACCATCAATAGAGCCTCTCGCGATAGCCTTCTTCCACCGAGGCCTGAATCTCCTCGGCGGTGTCGCGGATCTGGATTTGATCCTTGAGCATTTGGCCGTAGGAGGGCAGCGCCGCGCGGTCCACTTTGTAGTCGTCCTGCCATAGGCGCGAGCGGATCAGCGCCTTGCCGCAGTGTAGATAGGCCTCGCTGACGGTCACCACCAGGACGGAGCGCGGGTGCCGGCCATTCACCGTCCAGCGTTCGCGCAGCGCGGGGTCTACGCTCACCACGGCCGTGCCGTTCACCCGCAGCGACTCGTCCACGCCGGGCACGAGAAACAGCAGGCCCACGGCGGGCTGCGCCACCACGTTGCTCAGCGAATCCAGCCGGTTGTTGCCCGGCCAATCCGGGATCAGCAACGTGGCGTCATCCAGGATATGAACAAAGCCGGGCGCATCGCCGCGCGGCGACACGTCGCCGCCGGCGCCGTCAAACGTGCCCAGGCAGAGAAACGGCGAGAGCTCGATAAAGCGGCGGCAGTGCGCATCCAGGCGGGGCAGCGTCTTCCGGCGCGCCCGCTCAATGGCCGGCGCGTAGTGATCGCAAAGGTTCATGGCTCCCCTCAGGATAGCTGCGTGCCCTTTGTCTCCGGCAGCAGAAAGACCATCACCGCGCCGGCCAGGAAGAAGATGGCGTTTAAGCCGAGCGCCGCGCCCAGGCCATAGCTATCGGCCGCCGCGCCCACCAGAAACGGCGCCAGGGCGCTCAGGCCACGGCCGAAGTTGTAGGCAAAGCCCTGGCCCGCACCGCGAATCCGCGTGGGGTAGAGTTCGGCCAGCATCGAGCCAAACAGCGAAAAGAAGCCCGTGCCGAAAAAGCCCACCAACGGGCCTAGCGTTAACAGCACCAGCGTCGCGTTCGCGCCCGCCCACTGCGGCGCGGTGCCATAGGCATAGCTCAACCCGGCCGCCATCGCCACAAAGCCCGCAAAGGCCGGGCGCCGGCCCACGTAGTCCGAGATCCAGCCAAAGGTGAGATAGCCGAAGAACGCACCGGCCTGCACCGCGATGAGAAAGCCCGAGGTGCGCACAATGCTCAAGCCCGCCCCGCCCGCCGAGGCCGGCGCCGACAGGAATCCGGCCAGCCACGTGAACAGGCCCCAGTAGCCGAACAGGACCGCCGTGGCCAAGGCCGTGGCCAGCACCGTGCGCGTACCGTAAGGGCCGCGGAAGAGTTCCGAAACCGAGCTCTTGGCGCCCTCCCGCGCGTTCCAGATCTTCGGCTCTTCCACCTTGGCGCGGATGAAGAACGTCAGCAGCGCCGGCGCCAGGCCCACGGCAAACAGCGCCCGCCAGCCGTAAACCGGCAGGATCAATCCGGCCAAGCCCGCCGCCAACATGTAGCCGATCGCCCAGCCGGACTGCATCAACGCGATGGCGCGGCCGCGCTTCTCCGCCGGCCAGGTCTCGGCCACCAGCACGGCGCCCGCGCTCCATTCGCCGCCCAGGCCCAGGCCCACCAGCGCGCGCCAAAAGATCAGGCTGGCTAAGCCGGTGGAGAGCGCCGTGCCGGCCGACGCGAATGAATAGATCAGCACCGTATAGATCAACGTCTTCTTGCGCCCGATACGGTCGCACAGGAGCCCCGCCACAATGCCGCCAATGGCGCTCACCACGAGCATGGCGGTGCTGGCCAAGCCGGCCTCTTTGTTCGAGAGATGGAACTCGGCCTTGAGTGCTTGTATTGCGAATGTATACAGCATGACGTCCATGGCGTCGAGCATGAAGCCAAACATAGCGGCCCAAAGCGCCAGCCAGCGCTGCTCGCGCCAGAGCGAAGAAGAAAGCATGGCTACCAACATAGCGCGTGATCTTTTCGGCGCCTGGATTCCGCTTATCTGAATGTCGATGCAATTTCACTTTCAGGATGCGAGGCCGCCCCATCAGATCCAGTTCCAACTCGAACGCGATTTGATGATCCTGCTGCAACCCGTGGCAACAGGGCGCCCGCTTGTCTATCAAGGCTCATTGAAGCTGGGAGGCGCCACCTACGCCCTCCAGCTTCTTTTCACGGACGCTCAGGAGCGGGTTTACTATTACACGCTGAACGTGGAGACCACTCCGGACGAGCCGCAAGCCAAAAGCTGGCTCGCGTTCTGGACACGCGGCTTCACGCCCGCGCCGCCGCCACGACCGGATGCTGCGCGGGGTGACCGTTATGAGGCGGCGGTGGCGCAGGCGCTCTCGGCGGAGGCGCATCTCACCAGCGTGGCCGAAATTCAGGACGAGATCATTCGCCGCCTTCGCGAGGGCGGCACCTATGCCACGGCGCATAAGGAAGGCGGGACGAACATCTCGGCCCGGGGAGCGGCTTCGTCCGTTCGGACTACGGCGAGTCCGACCGCACGGAGCGGTTTGCCAGCCGCGAGGCGTTTCTGCTGTTCCTGCGGCAGTTTTACGACTGGGAGACTTCGCGCCACAGTTATCCGGAGAAGGCACCGGACTTGGTGGCGTGGCGGTTGATCTTGCGGTTGCTCCGGCCGCCGGAGCGTTGATGCACTCATTCACGGGCAGGCCCGTGGGCAACCATCTTCTCGTCGGCGACGCACCGGTTCGGTCTCGACGCCTGCCGACACTGGCCGGTCAATGGCTTAGCCGACCCACCGCACCAAAAGACACTGGCGGCGTCTGGTGCCTTGGCTGGCGCCCGCCCTCACGCGGGTCGCGTTCGCGGGTAGCCCCATGCGCCCGGCCGGAGAGGCCTACCCGTAAGATTGTTCTTGCGAGCCCTAGTCCGTTCGGTTCAAGCTGAAGGAGCGGTGCCTACTGTAGAATTAGAGAGTATGGCGCCGGCACCCCTCGTCAACATGGATGTGATCCGCGAGAATCGTCACCGCCTTTTTGAACGCGCCGTACAGGTCTTTGCCGACGAAGATGCGGCAGCGCAGTGGATTTCCGCGCCTCATCCCGATCTGGACGAGCTACCGCCCTTGGCTTTAGTCCGGAATGAGCGGGAGATGGAGCGCGTTTTTAAGATTTTGAACCGCATCGAGTTCGGCATCTACGCATAGCAGAAGTCGCCAGTGGCTCGATCCGTCTACCGGTTCTCCTCGCCCCGCCACGACCCTTGGACCACAGGCTCTCACGAGGGGCGCTGGAATCGCGAAGGCACGCCGGTTATCTACACCGCGGAAAGCCGGGCGCTGGCCAAACTCGAAGTCCTTGCCAACCGCCCCGCCCGACTGACGCACACGCTCAGCCGTTGTGAGATCCCGTCGGGCGTTCTGCCCAAAGCGCAAAGGGTGGGTTCAGTGCCTAGCACCGTGGCGGAGTCCCAGGACTTGACCGAACGGTGGCTGGGCGAGGGCCGGAGTGCCTGCCTTGTGGTACCCTCATCAGTCTTGTCGGCTGAGCGAAACTTGTTGCTGAATCCCCGTCATCCCGACTTTTCACGCCTGCGATGGGTGATCGAAGAACGCGAGTCCTGAGGTTGCTATGGACGCCAGCGGTTTTCGACCCTTTGCGGGGCCAGGTGATGGTGGCTCGACGCCTGCCCCACTCGGACGGACGCAGGCACCATGCCGGTCCGTCATCGCTGTCGGTGGACGAACTATTGCGAGAGTATCGTAGCCGTGGCACTTTGGCCATCCTTGCCGCGGCCCACGACTTGACGGAGCCAGACTTATTGGGGGCCCTGGCCTATGCTCTCCGCCTGCCTGATTCAACTCTCGGGTAAGGTCTATATCGTGTATACTGAAGTCAGACGAAGACGCCCTGAAGTCGGCTACCCATGCCGGCTTTTTTGTTGGTTGCCGCAAAACGTGTCCTCGTTTCCAAACGTACATATTGAGCAGCCATAAGTAGAGTGAGGTCGAGGAGTCTGTGAGCGGAATCTATCAGGCGATAGACATTTTGAGCAAGGAAAAAGGTATCTCGCGCGACATCGTGGTCGATGCCGTGAAGGATGCCATGATTATTGCGGCGCGGAAGCACTATCGCACCAACGAAGATCTGGACGCTGAGTTCGACACTAAGTCGGGCGAGATCACTCTCTTTGGTTTGCGCCAGGTGGTGGAGCAAGTGGCCGATCCCTTGCATGAGGTGACGCTGGAAGAAGCGCAGCGCCTCGATCCGGCCCTGGAGATCGGCGGCACGCTCCGCACCAAGAAGCCGAAACCGGCGGCCGAACTCGGCCGTATCGCCGCGCAGATGGTGAAGCAAGTGCTCCTGCAGAAGGTGCGCGAGGCCGAGCGCGAAAACGTCTATTCGGAATTCGCCGACCGCATGGGCGAACTGGTCACCGTCACCATCAAGCGCATCGAGCCCACCGGCGACATTGTCGTCGACATGCAGAAGACCGAGGCGCGCATGCCCAAGAAGGAACAGTCGCGCCTGGAGAGCTTTTCGGTGGGCGAGCGCATCCGCGCCGTCATCAAGACGGTGGAGAAGGCCGGCAAGAATTCCGGCGTCATCGTGTCGCGCGGCGACGCCATGCTGGTGCAGCGTTTGTTCGAACAGGAAGTGCCCGAGATCTACGACCACACGGTGGTGATCAAGGCCTGTGCCCGCGAGGCGGGCGAACGCACCAAGATCGCCGTCTGGAGCCGCGACCGCGATGTGGATTGCGTCGGCGCCTGCGTGGGCATGAAGGGCATGCGCGTCCAGTCGATCATCCGCGAATTGCGCGGCGAGAAGATCGACATCATCGAGTACTCCGACGATCCGTCGGTGTTCGCGCAGCACGCGCTTTCGCCGGCCAAGATCAGCCGTGTGAACGTGCTCAGTGTCGAAGGCAAGCACATGGAAGTGATTGTCGACGATTCGCAGCTTTCGCTGGCCATCGGCAAAAAGGGCCAGAATGTGCGACTGGCGGCCAAGCTCCTCGGTTGGAAGGTCGACATCAAGAGCGAGGAAGAGAAGCGCCAGGAGGCGCAACTCGCCCATGCGGGTCTCTCGCTGGCCGGTTCGCCGGTGTCGGGTCTGATCGAACATGGCTTGACCGAGGAACTGGTGGACCGCCTGGTGGCGGCCGGCCTGGGTTCGATTGAGAAGGTCGGCTCGATGACGCCCGAAGAGCTCGAAGCGATTGAGGGTGTGGGCCCGGAAGCCGTAGACCTGATTGCCGGTAGCGTGTCGAGCTTTTACGGCGGGCCGCCGGTGGCGCCCGCTCCGGAGGCCGAGGTGGCTGCCCCGGAGGCCGAGGTGGCTGAAGCCGAGCCACTCGCGGTATCATCTGCGGATACCGTTGAAAAAGCTGTGGAGGATGCCGAGAGCGGATCTGATACCATAGCAAAGGCGGAGTAGGCGGTCTTTCTCATTTGGCGAAACCGCCGTAGGCATATTGGCGCACGGGAGAATCTGGACGAAGGATAGAGGAGTGGTCTGTAGACAGCGTCAGCTGTCGTCGCTATGACAGGGATTCGCATTAATGAGCTGGCTCGAGAATTGGAGGTCCCCTCGCGGGCCGTCATCGAGCTGCTGCCCGAGTTTGGCGTGGACGAAAAGAAGACCCACTCTAGTTCGGTGGAAGCCGACGTCGCCGAGAAGGTGCGCGCGCGGCTGCGGCCGGGCAGCAAGCCTCTGGGTGCTCCTTCGTTGCCGTTCATTCCGTCCTCGCCGCGTCCGCTGACGCCGGCTGCGGCTCCGCCCGCCGCTCCCCCGCCGGCACAGGCTCCGGCACAGGCGCCCCCCATGGTGATGCGCGCTCCGGCAACCCCTTCGGCCGCGCCCGCACCGCCCAGCTCACCAGTACCCAGCGTTCCGGCCGCACCGGCCCGTCCGGAAGCTTCCGCTGATTCGAAACCCGAAGTCCCGCGCGCCGTAGAACCGCCGCGTGCCGTGGAACCGCCGCGTGCCGTGGAACAACCGCGCCCAGTAGAAGCCCCGCGAGCGCCCGAACCGCCCCGCATGACCGCGCCGGCTCCGCCCGCGCCCGCCATGCCCGCGGCGCCCATGCCCGCCGCGCCCGAATCCAAACCAGAGCCTAGAGCAGAGGTCGCAAAGCCCGATTTGACTAAGTCTGAACCCGTGCGGGCCGAGCCCGTTCGTCCCCCGGTGCCGAGCATCCCTGTTCCGCCGAGCCGCAGCGCGGCGCCCGTGCGTCCGCCGCTGGCCGGTGGCGCGCCTTCGTTTCCGATCCCCAGGCCCGCGGCGCCGCCGCCTGCGGCCGTCACCCCGGCCGTCCCGGCACGTCCGGCCGTTCCGCCGCCACCGCCCGCAGCCGCCTCTACTCCGGCAGCCCCGTCAACTCCGGCAACTCCGGCAGCCGCGCCATCCCCGGCAGCCACGCCACTACGCCCTGCGCCGGCCGCGCCTCCCAGCGCCCAGATGGCTCCTCCTGCCGCTGCCCGCCCCGCCGCGCCGGTGGCCCCGGCCGCGGTCACCACGCCCGGCGCTCCCCGCCCGGGCCAGATTTTGAACCGGCCCGCGCCGAGCATTCCGCAGATTCCCAAGCCCGGCGGCGCGCCCGGCACGCCCGCGCCTCGGCCGTCGCCGTCGGCCGTCGTGGCGCCGCAGATTCCGCGGCCGCCCAATCGCAACCTCGCCGGACAGCCCGCGGCTCGGCCCGTCGTGCCGCCTCGCCCGGATCTGGTGGCGCGCCTCCAGCAACAGCAGCAGCCCCAGCCGCCGCGTTCGGCGCCCGGGGCGCCCATTGCCCGCCCGCAACGCCCCGGCGGACCCACGCCCGGCCAACCGATTCATCGTGGTCCCATTCAGCCCGGCCGCCCCATGGTGGGCCGGCCCGGCGGACCGTTCCCCGGCTCGCCCCAGGGGCGCGGACCCATGGGTCCCGGCGGCCCCGGCCGCCGTCCCATGCATCCCACCTCGCCCATGCGTCCGGGCGAAGCGCTCGTACCGCCGCCGGTGGATGCCGCCAATCCGAATGCGCCGCGCCGCCACGCCACCAAGCCGGGCGCGCGTAAGACCATTCAGGAACAGGAAGAGGGTAAGCTCCAATACCGCCAGCGCCGCGAAGAGCAGGTGATGGCGCCCAACAAGGAGATCACCATCTCCGAGGGCATTACGGTCAAGGAACTGGCCGAAAAGCTGGGCCTGAAGGGCGCCATGCTCGTCAAGAAGCTCTTCGACATGAAGATCTTCGCCACCATCAACCAGTCGCTGGAAGTGAAGACGGCCGAAGATCTGGCTCGCGCGTTTGGCTCGGTAGCCACGCAGATGAGCTACGAAGAGGAATCCACCTGGGACGTGGAAATGGCCGAAGACGCCGCGGACCGCGTGGTGCGGCCGCCCGTCGTCACCATCATGGGTCACGTCGATCACGGCAAAACGTCGCTGCTCGACAAGATCCGCGAAGCCAGCGTAGCCGCCCGCGAAGCCGGCGGCATCACGCAGCACATCGGTGCTTATCAGGTAAATCACCACGGCCAGAAGATCACCTTCATCGATACGCCGGGTCACGAAGCCTTCACCCGCATGCGCGCCCGCGGCGCCAAGGTGACCGATATCGTGATTCTGGTGGTCGCCGCCGACGACGGCGTCATGCCGCAAACGCTCGAAGCGATCGACCATGCCAAGGCCGCCAAGGTGCCCATCATTGTCGCCATCAACAAGATGGACAAGCCCGACGCCCAGCCGGACCGCATCAAGCAACAGCTCAACGATCGCGGCCTGCTGGCCACCGATTGGGGCGGCGACGTCGAAATGATCCCCGTGTCGGCCAAGACGGCCGCCGGCATCGATACGCTGCTCGAAACCATTCTCCTGGTGGCCGAAATGGGAACGCTCCGCGCCAACCCGAACCGGCCGGCCATTGGCAACGTGCTTGAAGCGCAACTGGATCGCGGCCGTGGTCCGGTGGCCACCGTGCTCATCCAGAACGGCACGCTCAAGATCGGCGAATACTTCATCTGCGGTTCGGTCTTTGGCCGCGTCCGCGCGCTTTACGATGAGGACGGCCAGCAGGTGCGCGAGGCCGAACCTTCCAAGCCCGTCGAAGTGCTGGGCCTGGAGTCGCTGCCCGAAGTGGGCGACACGCTGCAAGTGGTGACCGATACGGGCAAGGCCAAGCAGATTGTCGGCTTCCGCGAAGCGCAGGAACGCGAAGTGGAGATGGCCAAGAAGAAGCGCCTCTCGCTCGAACAGTTCCACAAGCACATGCAGCAGGGCGAGGACAAGGAGCTCAACATCATCGTCAAGGCTGATGTGGGCGGCTCGGCCGAAGTGCTCTCCGATACGCTGCTCAAGCTTTCGAATGAAAAGGTGACGGTGCGCGTCATCTCCAAGGGCGTGGGCGCCATCACGGAGCGCGACGTGCTCCTGGCCACCGCGTCGGACGCGATCATTGTCGGCTTCAACGTGCGCCCGGAAAAGGGCGCCACGGCGCTGGCCGAAAAAGAGGGCATCGACATTCGTCTCCACACGATCATCTACGAGATGGTCGACGAGATGAAGAAGGCGATGGTCGGCATGCTGGAGCCGGTCTTCAAGGAAGTCTCCCAAGGCCGGGCCGAGGTGCGGGAAGTGTTCCGCATCACCAAGGTGGGTACGGTGGCCGGCTGCTACGTGCAGGACGGCTTTGTCACCCGCAACAGCGAGGTTCGCGTGCTGCGCGACAACGTGGTGCTGCATACGGGCAAGCTCGATTCGCTCAAGCGGTTCAAGAACGACGTCAGCGAAGTGAAGCAAGGCTTTGAGTGCGGTATGTCGGTGGTGAACTTCCAGGATCTCCGCCAGGGCGACATCATCGAGGCCTTCACGATGGAGAAGGTGGCGCCGACGTTCGTCTAAAGCGCCGGGCTAGATCCCCGGCCGCGAAGTGAAGGATTTCCCTCAACCAACCGATATCCTTGCGAGGCCCCAGGCCAGACGCAATGGTACTCAAAACTTGGCTCATCGTCTGGGGGATCCTCGCCTGCGTCGCCCTCGCGGCGCCAGGCCTGGTCGCCGTTGGCATCTTCCTCATCGTGCCCGGCCTCATTCTGTTGGCCGCGCCCACTGTCGCTCTCTACTCGCTCGCGTTTGCCGCCATCCGGCTTTATCTGCCGCTGCCCCCCGGTTTCCTCCGGGATGCCACCGCCGCCGCACTGGCACTCGGATTGGGTTGGACGGCCGCGCAACCGGCCGCGCTCGCGCAGCGCCACGCCTTTGAACAGGTCCACTTGCCGGATGTCCTGCCGGCCGAACCCGTAGAACTCGACGGCCACATACGGCTGGAGTTACCTGCGTCCATGCGCCCCACCAAGCGCAACACTGCCAGTCACAACACGCCGGAATGCCAGGCCCTCTGCGCCGCCCTGCTCGCCACACCCGGCGTGGAAAGCGTCGCCCTCGCCACCACGGGGGAATCCGCCAACGCGCCGGTGCCGGCCTTCCGCCTGATCTCCCGGGCCGCCGACCGTTCGCCAGGCCTCTATCCCCTCAAACCCGAAGCCATTCTCGACCATCTACCGTCCGACCCGAACCCCGGCTCCCGGCGCCGCTTCCAGCCAAAACAAGCCGCGGACAAAGCCGACGCGCAAGCCGTCGCGGCCGCTTGGGCTCTACGCCTGGCCGCGCGGCAAAAGATGATCCTCGACGCCGCTCCCGCGCCGCCCGTCCTCACCATCCGCATCACGCGCCAATACTCCAGCAAAGAGCAGCCCATCTCCGTCTCGCGCGTCGAGATTCTGGACGCCCGCCGGCGCGCCCTCATGCGGCGCTCCGCAGTGGCGGGCCCCGTCCTGTCCGCTCCGTTGCGTTTCACCGGCGTGGGCGGGCTCGATAACTTTCGAATCGAACTCGCGCACGCCCGGCTCCGCCACGGCCCCGAATACCCGGAACTCCAGCCCGTCACCGAACTCTTCCGCCTCAGCACTCTCAAACGCCCCCAGCCCGACCCCCGCGCCCTCCCGGACCTTCTGGAGCGTCTCCGCGCCGCCACCGCCAACCCCGCGCTCGCGCCCGGCGACCCCGACCTCGCCCTGGCCGGGCTCTGGCTCCCCTCCATCGACTGTTCGCGGCCGTTGCCACCCTCGCAAAGCCAAGCGTTGGCCCGCGTCATCGCCGACCCGCGCATCCCCCTGCCGCCCGATCTCTATCAAGGCTACGAAGCAAAAGCGCCTCCAGACCTGCGCGCCTCTCTCGCCTCCCGCATCCGCAACGCCGGCACCCCGGGGCCGCTCCGGGCACAGTTGGCCAGAATCCTCTCGCGGCTGCCCGCAGGAACCTTCGCCACGCTCTCCGACGACGAAAAGGCCATCCTCGCCAATCCGGACCTGCTGGCCGACGCCTACCCGATGATCGTGCGGATGGCCGACGCCGGACCCTCCGCCGTACCCGCCCTGCTGGACATCGTCCGCGGCGGGACCGCCATCCGCCGGGAAAGCCGCCGATCCGTCCTGCGTTCGGTCGCGCTCGCCTTGGCCGTTCTCGGCCCGCAGGCCCGCGGCGCGCTACCCGAAGTAGACGCCCTGTTTGAGGCCAACCGGAAGCAGTTGTTTGATAGCTGGTCGGACGTGCGCCTCTGGTATCTGGCCCTGGCGCGCCTGGGCAAGCCCCTCGACGAGTTCGAGTGGTTCACCTCCCGGCCGGAACACGCCGCGCAACAACGCCAGAGCCTGCGCCGCGACGTCGATCGCTTCACCTTCGCGAAAGTCTGGGACTACTAACCTGAGCTACCGAGACAAAGTACGTCAGCGCGTCGCGCCCGTCGTGCCCCCGGGCGAAACCTACCAGATCGCCTTTCCCGTCCGCATCGGCCCGGCACCCAGCCTGTCGTTCCTCCATCGCGTGGTGGTGGTCACCGATAAGGGCGTCCACCTGTTCACCGCTGGGTGGTGGCGCGTCTGCGACCCCAAGCGTCTGCTGGCCAGCTACCATCCCGCCGCGCTGACGCATTCCCGGCGCCGCCTCCTCTACGACGCCTTGGAGATTGCAGGCGAAACTCTCTGGGTGCAACGCGCCTACCGTGCCGATCTCGATGAGGCGATGGCCCTCTGCCGGCAATTCGCCCCGCCCCGCCGGAACTAGCTCCGGCCGCCCCGGCCGTGTCCGCCAAACGCTATAGAATAAGGACTCCCGATGCCCTTTACCTATCCTCCCGGCCACGACCCCTCCACCGAAATCCAGCCCAAGCTCCGCTCCCGCTACTGGTTCAACAACGCCGCCAACCCCGGCATGACCGGCCTCTACATGGAGCGCTACCCGAACTACGGCCTTACCCGTGAGGAGATGCAATCGGAAAAGCCCATCATCGGCATCGCCCAAACCGGCAGCGACCTTTCGGCCTGCAACCGCCACCACTTACAACTCGAATCGCGCCTGCGCGACGGCATTCGCGATGCCGGCGGAATTCCCTTTGTCTTCCCCGTCCACCCCATCCAGGAAACCTGCCGCCGTCCCACCGCCGCCATCGATCGCAACCTGGCCTATCTCGGCCTGGTGGAGATCCTGCATGGTTATCCTTTTGATGGCGTGATTCTCACCACCGGCTGCGACAAAACCACCCCGGCGTGCCTCATGGCCGCCGCCACCGTCGATATCCCCGCCATCGTCTTTTCCGGCGGGCCGATGCTGAATAGCTATCACAACGGCAACCCGCCGGCTCCGGCTGGGCCATCTGGGAAGCGCGGCGCCTCTATGCCGCCGGGGAGATCGACTACAACGGCTTTATGGAGGATGATGGCCGCCTCCGTCCCCAGCGCCGGCCATTGCAACACCATGGGCACGGCCACTTCGATGAACTCCCTGGCCGAAGGCCTGGGGATGTCGCTCCCTGGCTGCGCCGCCATTCCGGCCACCTACCGGGAGCGCGCGCAGATGGCCTATCACACCGGCAAGCGCATCGTCGAAATGGTCCACGAGGATCTGAAGCCCTCGAAAATTCTCACGCGCCAGGCCTTTGAGAACGCCATCGTGCTCAACTCGGCCATCGGCGGCTCCACCAACTGTCCGCCACACATCCAAGCCATCGCCAAACATATGGGCGTCGAGCTCGAAATCGGCGATTGGGAGAAACACGGCCACGAAATTCCCCTGCTGGTCAACTTACAACCCGCCGGCGAATACTTAGCCGAGGACTATCACCGCGCCGGCGGCGTCCCTGCCGTGATGAACGAATTGATCGAAGCGGGCAAGGTTCACACCCAGGCACTTACCGTTACGGGTAAGACCGTGGGCGATAACTACGCCACCACCAAGAGCAAGAACCCCGACGTCATCCGTCCCTACCAGAAGCCGCTCATGGCCAACGCCGGCTTCCTCGTCATGTCCGGCAACCTGTTTGACGCCGCTCTGATGAAGACCTCCGTCATCGGCCCGGAATTCCGCGAGCGCTTCCTCCAAACGCCCGGCGACGAGAATGCCTTTGAAGGCCGCGCCATTGTCTTCAACGGTCCGGAGGACTATCACGCCAACATCAACAACCCCGATTTGAACATCGACGAAACCTGCCTGCTGGTGATCCGCGGCGTCGGCCCGGTGGGCTACCCCGCTCGGCCGAAGTAGTGAACATGCTGCCACCCGACGCTCTTATCCAGCAAGGCGTCAACCAACTCCCCTGCATCGGCGACGGCCGCCAGAGCGGCACCAGCGCCAGCCCCTCCATCCTCAACGCTTCGCCGGAGTCGGCCGTCGGCGGCAACCTCGCCATTCTCCAAACCGGCGACAAGCTCCGCGTCGACCTCAATCAGCGCCGCGTCGACATCCTCATCTCCGATGAGGAAATCGCCCGGCGCCGCGCCAACCTGCAAATTGAAATGCCCGACAGCCAAACCCCCTGGCAGGAAATCCAACGCCGCCACATCGGTCAACTCTCCGACGGAGCTTGTCTGGATTTCGCCGTCAAATACCATGGAGTCGGCGCCAACATCCCGCGCCACAATCACTAACATGCCCACCAATCGCCGCCACTTTCTCGGAGCCCTCGCCGCCGGTGCCGCCACCACGACGCAAGGCGCCAGCTCGAAACCCAATATCATCGTCATCCTCGCCGACGATATGGGTTACAGCGACATCGGCTGCTTCGGCGGCGAAGTCCGCACGCCGACCTCGACCGCCTGGCCCAGGGCGGCGTGCGCTTCACGCAGTTCTACAACACGGCCCGCTGCTGTCCCACGCGGGCCTCGCTTCTCACCGGGCTCTATCCGCACCAGGCCGGCGTCGGCCATATGGTCGATTTGCCCAAGCCGTTCCCCGGTTACCGCAACGATCTGGCCGCCAGCAGCGTCACCATTGCCGAGGCGTTGAAGCCCGCCGGCTATCGCACCTACATGGCCGGTAAGTGGCACGTCACGCCTGTGACGAAATCCAAGCACAACTGGCCGCTCCAACGCGGCTTCGACCGTTACTACGGCATCATCACCGGCGCCGCCAACTTCTACGATCCCGTCACCCTGGCCCCGCGACAACGACTTTACGCAGCCCGCCGGCGACAACTACTATTTCACCGACGCGCTTGGCGCCGAGGCCGAACGTTACATCCGCGAACACACCGGCCCCGATCCGTTCTTTCTCTACACAGCTTTCACCTCACCGCATTGGCCCATGCACGCCCCTGAGGCCGATGTCGAGCGCTACAAAGGCCGTTACCGCGCCGGCTGGGACGCCCTGCGCCAGGAGCGTCACGAGCGCATGCTGAAGCTCGGCCTGGTGGATCGGCGCTGGCCGCTTACGCCGCGCGATGCCACCGTGCCCGCCTGGAGCGAGACGCCCGATAAGGCCTGGCACGAGCGCCGCATGGAAGTCTACGCCGCCATGATCGACCGTATGGATCAGAACATCGGCCGCCTGCTGCGCGCCCTCGAAGAGCGCAAGCAACTCGACAACACGCTCATCTTCTTCCTCTCCGACAACGGCGGCTGCGCCGAAGAGCTGAGCCCCAAGGGCACGGCGCGCCTCCCGCTCCAAACCCGCGACGGCCGCACCGTGCGGCAGGGCAACCAACCCGCCGTCATGCCCGGCGGCGCCGACACTTACCAGAGCTACGGCATCGGCTGGGCCAACGCCTCCAATACGCCCTTCCGCCTCTACAAGCACTGGGTGCATGAGGGCGGCATCTCCACGCCGCTCATCGCGCACTGGCCCGCGCGACTGCGCAAGGCCGGCTCGCTCAACGCCGAACCCGGCCACTTGATCGACATCATGGCCACCTGCCTGGACGCGGCGGGCGCGCGCTATCCGGCCGAGCGCAAGGGCGTCGCCGTCACACCGCTGGAAGGCCGCAGCCTGCTGCCGTGCATCGAGGGCCGCCAGCGCAAATCACACCCCGCCCTCTTCTGGGAGCATGAAGGCAACCGCGCCGTCCGCGAAGGCAACTGGAAGCTTGTGTCGAAGTTCCCCGGCCAGTGGGAACTCTTCGACCTGAAGGCCGATCGCACCGAACTCAACAATCTGGCCGCCAGCCAGCCCAAGGTGGCCGCGCGCCTCGCCGCAACCTACGACGCCTGGGCCCAGCGCGCGCAAGTCGTCCCGTGGGATCAGGTGCAGAAGGCGCCCCGCCAGCCGCTGGAACCCTGACCCCAGTTGCGCCACACTAGGAAGAGATGTTTCTGAAGATCCTTTCCCACCCCGTGCTGGGGAACCTCAACTTCCATATGCCGATGATGGTCGACCTCTCGCATCCCGTCGTGATGCTCGAAGGCGAAAACGGCTCTGGCAAATCCACCCTGCTCCACTCCATCTATTACTCGCTCAAAAATGAACAAGTGCCCGGCTACGCCTATCGCTGGGAGGGCGGCCAGCCCCAGGTGCCCCACGCCATGCTCTTCGACGCCGAGGCCCACAATCCGCGTATGCAACTCGAATTCTTCGAGGACAATCCGCAGATGAAGGAGTTTCTGCAGATGGCCAGCCATGGCCAGGTGATGCTGGCCATGTTCCAGGAAAACTTCCCCTCGCTGCCCGACGGCAGCTTCCTCCTGCTCGATGAACCGGAGATGGCGCTCTCCCAATCCAACCAACGCCGCATTCTCAAAATGCTGCTCGAACTGGCCGATCAACGTAAGTTCCGCATCATCTGCGCCACTCACTCACCCATTCTCATTAACGCCAAAGAAACATACGTCATCAACCTCGATCGCCATATCAACAAAAATATTGCAGATGTAACCATGGGCGTCCAAGGCGGTAGTACGATTCAATAGTCGGTTCGAAATTCGAAGGAGACCGGGAAATGAGCCTGCTGGATAAAGCGAAGGAAATGGCGGCCGAAGCGGCCGAGAAAATTGCCGACGTCGCCGGCGACGTGAAAGACGCCGTGGTGGACGCCGGTGAGGCCGCCCTGGAAAAGGCCGGCGATCTGGGTGAGACCGTGAAAGACGCCGGCGCCGCGGCGTTCGAAAAGGCCGGCGACCTGGGAGAAGCCGCCATGGACAAGGCCAAGGCTGCGGCCGCCAGCGTTGCGGGTGCCGTGGAAAACCTCGGCGACAAAGAGTAGTCCGCCAAAGTTGTGATTGCGTTCCGGAGCATTACGTTCTAGTATGCGGAGTAATGCTCCGAAAACGTTACCTTTCCCTCTGGGCTCCCCTGTTACTCGGCGCGCCCCTGGCCGCTCAAAATTTTCTCTACGTCGCCAGCCTCAATACGGATGGCGCCACCGTTCTCGCCACTTACAACACCGCTGATCGCGCCTTGGTGACGCAGACCGCCACGCGCTCCGGCGGCATCGCCCTCTCGCCCGATGGCCGCATCCTCTTTGCTACCGACGCCAACGGCAACTCTGTCGGCGCCTACAACGCCGGTTCCAACCTGCTCATCGGCGGCGTAGTGACGGGCACCGCGCCCATCTCAGCCGCCGTCTCCGCCAACGGCAACACGCTGGTGGTGGGCAATCTGCAAAGCGGCTCCGTGTCGGTGATCAATGCGCGCACCTTCGCGCCGCAGGGCAACCTGGTATCGGGCTTCAGCCCGGCGGCCGTCACCATTCATCCGGATTCCACCGAAGCCTACGTGGCCAATCAGAATGGCGGCGACATCGCCGTGGTGGCGCTCACCGGCGGCCTGCGCATTGCGCGGCGCCTGCCCGTCGCCGCCTCGCCCATCGCCCTCGATTGGCTCAACGCCGACACGCTCCTCGTGCTCGACGCCGCCAGCGAATCGGTGATCCGCATCGCCCGCGCCACCGGCGCGCGCGAGGGCACTCTCGACGTCGGCCCCGAACCGGTCGCCATGGCCCAGGCCCGCGGCCGCCTCTATATTTCGAACGGCGCCGACACCACCATCCGCATGTTCAATTCCACCACCGGCGCCGCCATGGGCACCATCGCCTTGCCGGGCTGCCCGGCGCCGCGCTGCGCCGTCATGTCCCTGGCCGTCGCGCCCGACGGCAACACCCTCTACGCCGCCAATTCCAATGGCCGCGAAGTCTTTGCCATCAACACGTCCGACAACACTCTGGCCGCCACCTTCACCGTCACGGCCGGTCCGCGCTGGCTCGCTGTTGGTCCGCGCCCGGCAGCCAACTAGTTCAACAGAGGAGAACACCCACCACCATGAAGAACACTTTCCTGCTTCTCGCTCTGCTGGCCACCCTGCTTGCCGCGCCCCTGGCTGCCCAACCCGATCCCGGCACACTCGGCCCTCTCAACGTCACCGGCGCCGGCTACCGCATCGATCGCGTCAATGTCCGCGGCGTACCCTGGTCCACCGACATCTGGGGCACCGTCTTCTTCCCGCGCGATCTGGCGCGCGGGCCGTATCCGCTCGTCATTCTGCTGCACGGCAACCACGGCATCTGCCGCATCCCCGGCACGCGCAGCGACGTCATCACGGCCCTGCCCCCGCCCGCCTGCCAGGCGCCCACCACCCAAACCGAGAATCACGCCGGCTATGACTATATCGCCGGCCACCTGGCCTCCCACGGCTACATCGTCGCCTCCATCAACGCCAACGCCATCAATGGCCGCGCCGCCGGTCTGGTGGAGCGCGGACACCTGGTGCTCGAACATCTGCGCTACTGGAATCTCTGGAACACCCGCCCGGCCTTCCCCTTCGGCGACACCTTCGTCGGCAAAGTGGATATGTCGCGCATCGGCCTGTGGGGCCATAGCCGGGGCGGGGAAGGCGTGCGCGCGGCCTACAACATCAACCGTACGGAGCGCCGGCCCTTTGCCATCCAAGCCGTAATGGAACTCGGCCCCGTCGACGCCGGCGTCACCAGCGCCGTCACCGCCAATCCGCAATACAACGTCAACGACGTGCCGTGGAGCGTCGTGCTCCCCGTCTGCGATTGGGACGTCTCGGACAACTCCGGCATGCGCGCCTTTGACCGCGCCATGCGCCTCCCCGAACGCGTCAGGCCCTCGGCCAAGTCGCAAATCTATCTCTGGGGCGCCAATCACAACTTCGGCAACTTCGAGTGGGACCCCGAAGATCCCGGCCTGCGCTGCACTGACTTTCCCGTCATCACCACCCGCGCCGAACAGGAAGAAATGCTCAAGGTCTACTCGGTCGGCTTCTTCCGCCAACACCTGGGCGGCGAGAATCAATTCCGCTATCTCTTCACCGGCGACGCTCTGCCCCCCGGCCAAGTCTGGGTGCCCGTGCAATACTCCTACCGCGCCCCGGGCCCCGACACGCTCATGGTCGACGATTTCACCCGCGCGCCCACCGCGCCCAACACCGCCGGCGGCCAAACCACCGTCGAGAACGCGCAACTGCTGCGTTGCCGTGGCCAGCAGTGTCAGGCCCAGCCGCCCTGGCACTGGTATCACGATCCCACGCTCGACGTGGCGCGCATTACCTGGGCACCCGGCGCCGGCACTCCCTCCGTCCGCATGACGCTCGGCGTCGACGGCCTGCCCAAGGATGTCTCCGGCTTCACCCACCTGGCCTTCCGCGCCGCCATCGCCTTTAGCGCCGCCAATCCGAATCTGCTCGCCAGCCAACGGCTCACGCTCCGCCTCACCGACGTGGAGAACAAGCAGGCGTCGATCATCACCGACACCGAGCGCGAGGCGATTCCTTACCCCACCGGCAGCCTCTTCCGCCGCTCGGTTCTGCAAACGCTCCGGCTGCCCCTCACCCGCTTCGCCGGTCTCGATCTCACCAAGATCACCCGCGTCGAAGTGCTCTTTGACCAGCAGCCCTCCGGCTCGGTCTACTTGAGCGACGTGCATTTCACCCGATAAGGAGCCAAACACCATGACCATCACCCGAAGACTCTGGCTCACCTCTGCCTGCGGCGGCAGCCTCCTGCTGGCCCAGCAATCCAAACGCAAGGTCGCCCTCCGCGTCCGCCGCTCGCGCGAAGAAAAAGTGCAGGCCTACGAGTTCGTCCTCGAATCGGACCGCCCCTTTCCCGTCCGCGCCCTCGACCCCGTGCTCTACGTGGGCGAAATGGTGCTCGAAAGCTATCGCTACCAGGACGGCAACTTCCTGGTCTTTGCCACCGGCGAGCCCGCCAAACTCCCGCAAGGCGCCGTCGTCTACTTCCAGTACGGCAACGACACCGAGTCGCGCATCGATCTCGGCTTGTACCGCGGCTTAACCGAACCTCCGCCCAAGAAGTGATACCGTAGCTCGATGCCCCGCACGCGCGCCCGCTGGAAAGTTCTCTTTTATCTCTGCTTGCTGGCGGGCGTTACTTATCTGGATCGCATCTGTATCTCGATGGCCCAGCCCCTGATCCAGCGCGACCTCAAGCTCGACGACGCGCAGATGGGCCTGGTCTTCTCCGCCTTCACCCTCGCCTATGGCATCTTCGAAATGCCCACCGGCGCCTGGGGTGACCGCGCCGGCACCCGCAGCGTCCTCATGCGCATCGTCGTCTGGTGGAGCGGCTTCACCATGCTCACCGCCGCCGCCTGGAATTACGTTTCGCTGCTCGTCATGCGCTTCCTGTTCGGCATCGGCGAAGCCGGCGCCTGGCCCAACGCGGCCCGCACCATGTCGCGCTGGTTCCCTTTACAGGAGCGCGCCACCGCCCAGGGCATCTTCTTCATGGGCGCGCATCTGGGCGGCGGCCTCACCCCGCCGCTCGTCAACCTCATGCTCGCCTACATGGATTGGCGCTCGGTCTTTATTACCTTCGGCTTTGTCGGCCTCGCCTGGGCCGCCGCCTGGTTCCGCTGGTTCCGCAACGAACCCGACGAACATCCTGACGCCAATCAGGCCGAGCGCGAATGGATCGCCTCCGGCCGCGCCGCCGCTCCCGCCAAACACTTTGACTGGGCCTTCGTCGGCCGCATGTTCTCCAGCGCCAACATGCTGCTGCTCTGTCTCATGTACTTCACTCAGGCCTTCGGCTTCTATTTCTGCCTCACCTGGCTGCCCAAGTATCTCGCCAAAGAACGCGGCTTTGAAGGCGCTACCCTCGCCTGGCTCGCCGGCCTGCCCCTGCTGATGTGCGTCATTGCCGACGGCTTTGGCGGCCTCACCGTCGACCGCGCCATCCGCCGCTGGGGCGTCCGCTGGGGCCGCGGCGCCGTCTGCGTCATCGCCTTCACCATCGGCGGCTTCGCCATGGCGGCCGGCGTCACCGTGGCGGACCGCTGGCTCAGCGCCGTCTGCATCGGCATCGCCGCCGCCGCCACGGCCTTCCCCCTCGGCGCCTGCTGGAGCACCTGTTCGCAACTCGGCGGATCCTACGCCGGCCTCTCGGGCGGCATGATGAACACCGCCGGACAAGTCGGCGGCTTCCTGTCGCCCATCATGATCGGCCACGCCCTCAAATACTGGGGCAAAGATTGGATTCTCTGCCTCTACACCATCGCCGGCCTGTTCTTCGTCGGCGCCCTCTGCTGGCTCTTCATCGACGTCAAACGCCCGCTCGACGCCGTGGAAAGCTAAGCCTGAGGCCAAACCACCTAAACCAACCGCCCCTCCCCCCGCTCCCCCGCCACGCCACTCCCCGCCAAACCCCAAACCGCCAGTGCCAAGGCCACCGCCCGGTCATCGGCCACCCGCCGCCGCCGTCCATCCGCCCCCAACCCCGCCACTGGACGAGCTCATACCCCCTCCATCACATCAAAGCATCAACCATGTTATGCTCTGATGCATGAGGACCACCCTCAGCCTCGACCCCGACGTCGCCGCCCAGCTCGAAGCCTGGCAGAAAACCGAAAACCTCACCTTCAAACAAGCCGTCAACACCGCCCTCCGCCGCGGCCTCGCCGACATCTCGCGCCCCCACAAACACCGCAAACGCTCCTACACCACACCCGTGGACCTGGGAGCCTGCCTCTTGCCCAACCTCGACAACATCAGCGAGGTCCTGGACTTCATCGAAGATGATTCTCGTTGACGCCAACATCCTGATCTACGCGATCAATCAACATTCAGACCGCCACCAGCAAGCCAGGGCCTGGCTCGACGCCGCCCTCAACGGCGAGACGCGCGTCGCCCTCCCCTGGCAAAGCCTCCTCGCCTACGTCCGCATTGCCACCAACCCCAGGGCCTTCCAGCGCCCCCAAACAGTCGACACGGCCTGGCGGCAAGTGGAAGCGTGGCTCGCCGCCGAAAACGCCTGGATCCCCGTCCCCGGCCCGCCCACCGCGCCATCCTCGGCACCCTCCTCGCCGACCTCGGCGGAGGCTCCAAGCTCATCCCCGACGCCCACCTGGCCGCCCTCGCCATCGAGCACGGCCTCGCCCTCTGCTCCTCCGACGGCGACTTCGCCCGCTTCCGCGGACTGCGCTGGACCAATCCTCTGGCTGGATAATCCACCCGGAATCCCCTGCCACAACCCGTAGGCACGGCTCCCCAGAGGCGCGCTACGGAAACCTCGACGCCCGTATTACGATCTGCCCTTTCGCTAACGGTAACCGATCATGCCGAGCCGCGCCCTATGAACTTCTCCGCACGCCGCGAAAAGCTAAGCCCGAGGACCCAGCCAACCTCTCCGCCCTCACCCAAACCACCTAAACCAACCGCCCCTCCCCCCGCTCCCCCGCCACGCCACTCCCCGCCAAACCCCAAACCGCCAGTGCAAGCGCCACCGCCCGGTCGTCGGCCACCCGCCGCCGCCGTCCATCCGCCCCCAACCCCAATAGCTCCCCCCGCAACTCCTCCCAATCCCCCAACCCCGCCGCCACCCGCACCCGCCCGCATTCAAACTCCACCGCCAACCGCTGCATCAGCGCCCACCGCGGCACACACTCACCAGCCGGCTCCCGCCCACCCGTCATCACCACCGGCCGCAACCCGCACCGCAACCCCTCCGGCCGCAACGAACGCAAAATCTCCTTCACCCCATTCCCCACGCCCGTCCCGTCAAACCAAACCTCCGCCGCGCCTGCCGCCAAAGCCACCTGCCAAACCCGCCGCGCCACCGCGCCATAAGACGTTCCCAGCGGCAAAGCCTCCACAAACCGCACCCCCACCACATCGCCCGCCAACCCCGGCACCCAACGCCAAGCCACGGCGTCCCACCCAAACTCCCCATCGCAAATCTCCGCCACCACAATCGCCGCCGGCGTCGACCGCTGCCCCAAATCCACCCCCAACACACACCGCCGCCCCGCCACCGGACGAGCCGGCCGATAGTAGCCGCTCATATCCCCTCCACCCGCCGCACATCCGCCGCCTCCAACCCGTCCAGCCAGGCCGCATCAAACAATCCGTCACTCGCACTCACAAATTGACAAAGAAACTCCTGCGCAAACAAACTACTCCCCATCGCCGCGCGCTCGTCTTCTAATTGATCCGGAGTAAATCGAGGACACTCCGTAGCGGGCACGCTCACTCGCTTCCACTCCGCGCCACCCTCCACCCAAGTCCGATGAAAGAACCCCCCGCGGCCCCTTCGGAGTAGAAAGTAACCAGATAGAACCCTCCACCTGCGTCAACATAGGCCGCACGGCAAAGTAAATCTCATCCCGCATCATCGCGGCCTCATCCATCATCAGCAGCGTGACGCCCGAAAAGCCGCGAATCCCCTCCTCCGAAGCCGGAATCGCCACCACCCGCGCCCGATTCGGAAACACCATCGAATGCCGGTTCACCCCGTCGCCCCGCACGGCCAAGCCAGCACGCCGAGCCACCGCCCGAGCCTTGAGTAACAACTCCGCGGACTGCCGCTGCGTCGGCCCCGCCACCAGCATCATCGTCTCCGCATGCGTCAACGCGTGGTAAACCAAAGCCACCGCCGCCAGCCAAGACTTCCCCCATTGCCGCGTACAATTCAAAATCACCCGCCGCCCCGCGCCCGTGAGTAACTCCCGCTGTTTCTCCTCCAGCGGAAACCCCAGCGCCCGCTCCGCAAACGCCAAAATGCCCCCAGCATCCGTAGCCGCACCCAGTCGCTGCACACCGGGCCCCAAAAGCCCCGGCACCCTCCGCCCGTGAACCGTATTTTGAAAGGCAATAAGATTCCTCATACCCTCAACATACAAGGCGGACTGGAAAAGTCGGTTCCGCCGGAGATGGCGAAATCGCCGCAACTGCCACATTCTTCGGGCCGTTGCAGGAACTACGCAAACGCGTGAATGGCTCACGTTGCATTCACAGATAGCGGACGCCGCTGTGCCGCATGGGATGTCCAGCTCTGTCCGCAAGGGACCGGGTAGGCAGTTGATAGCACGAAATGTCCTCGTCGAATCACGGCGCAACTTCCGGATCGCCGACGATCCGGGGAGTTTCTTCTAGGCTGATCCAATGCAGACCCTGCAGTCAGTTCCTGTCGCGCCACACAAAGTTCCAATCTGAGTCTTTCGCTAGCCGCCCGTATCGGACTTCTGCGCCGATGGTCTTGTTGATCCTACTGCGAAGTGGTTTGCTTACTCGAACGAACCCGAGGGCTTGAGCTACCTTCCGAATCACCGCCTCCCGATCGATTCGACCCGAGTCGGGTACTGCGCCGTGAATCGCTGCCCGAACTTCCTCAGCTGTCACGTCCTTGGAGAGCTTCAGGCCTCCGAACAGGGATGGTTGTTCGAGCGACGAGGAACCTTCCTCAACGCCGTCTTCGTCAACCTCCAAGTTGGGCGCGAACTGAAAACCGCTGCCGTTTGCGTGTCCGGAATACTGCGGCGGCAAGCCTTCCTGAAGCTCGTCAGTCTGTCCGGCAGACTCCTCGGTGCCTCGCCACTCTCGAAGAATCTCGTGCGCGCGTCGCACGACCCGATCACGCAATTCCGAGCCGATTGGCTCCACTGGCTCTACGTGGTCCTCTGTGCTAGCTTGGGGCTCAATTGCCAGTGCCCCGAGGCGTTTCAGGAGTGGCTCCAGTGTTTTGTCGGGATCGCGGAAAAACTGGCTGCCGCGTAGCCGCACGAAGGTCCATCCCAAACGCTCCAGGACTGCCTGCCGCGCCATGTCGTCGGGGAGCTTCTCGATGGGATGATAACGGTCACCGTCGCATTCGACTGCCAACCGCTTCCCGTTGGCCCCGACCACCACCATATCGATTCGGTAGTGTCCAACCCGCCATTGGGGGATCACTTTGTAGCCGAGTCGAGTGAGCCTCGCGGCAACTTCCAGTTCGAAATCTGAATCGGTGTCGGCCTCAAGGCTTTCGAGCGACTTCAAGAGCTTACCCGGATCTTCCGCATACTCGATGAGGCGTCGCCGGAGATCCCCAGGCTGGAGGTGACTCCTCGGATCGATCGAATGGACAACCCACATCTGATCGCGAGCTCGGCTCGCCGCGACGTTATATCGTTGCTTAAACATCTGCTCTTCGCGTATCCTCAGCACGCCGCCGTCAGAGGAATCGACCACGCTGAGAAACACAACGTCGCGCTCGTCTCCTTGGAACTGGGAAGGAGTACCGCAAAGGATGTTGTGTTCAAGCTTAAACTCTTCTTCCGAAAGATTCCTGCGCAGTATCGAGTCGATCAGGTACGCTTGCTCCTCTCCGACGAGGGAAATGACGCCGATAGTCTTGCCCGCATACTCCGGTTGCTCGGTGGCGGCAATTATTAGCGCGGCGGTCTCTTCGGCTTCGGCCTCATTACGCTTGTCCACTCCGTAACCGTTCGCGACCCGGTGTGCAATCACCGGCGGCTTGAGATTCACGGAACTGGCATCGCGAAGCGGCTTGATCCGACCGTCGTAGGACAGTTGGTTGCTGAATTGGATAATCGCTGGAACACAGCGGAAGTGCTCTTCAAGCATAATCGGCGCGCTAAAGGACCCACGCGCCAAATCGTAGATCGAACGCTGCCCGGTGTAAAGGTGATCATTCGGAACACCGTCCAGGAACTGGTCGATTAGCCGTTGGACGACTCCGAGGTCTTGGCCAACAGCGAGCGGGCTCACCTGTTCGTGGTCGCCGACGACGATCGCCGTTTTCGCCATAAATAGCGCCAGGATGCCCATAACATCCATCTGGCTTGCTTCGTCGATGATCACTACGTCGAACCTTGAAGTCAGCGGATCGAAGTTGTCAGCCACGCGAGAAAGAGGCATGATCCATGCTGGAACCGCACCGCGGCACTGGGTCATCAGTTGACTCGCCTTGGCTTTCAGGAGGGGTACTCGGATGCCCGTGCCCCGCCCCATTGCTTTGATGGTGTCTAGCCAACCAATCAAGGCCTGCTGCTGAGATAGGTTGCTTCTCGTCCTGCGCAGTTGCGCCGCCCAGGCCTTTTGTTCAATCAATTCGGACGTGCATTTTCGAATGTCGTGTTCGATTCGGGCGAGGCGGTCCTGTAGGTCGCGAATAGACGTAGCGGCCCGCTGTTCGAGTTCATCGGTGAACTGCCTCCACCGCCAAGCATCTTGGATGCGGGGAGGTGGCACAGCCTCTGCATGTACCCCGACCCGAGCGCAGATTGCAGCAGCCCAACCGGGGGCAATCGGACGGAGCTTGTGCAGGAGTTCCTGGCGGCGGATGAGATGCTTCCGGCGGTCGTAAAGATCCTGTAGTCGAGAAAAGGCCTCGGCGTAGGAAACTGCATCGGACTTGCCGATGGCAACGCGCAGCCTGGCGACGACTTTGGTCATCTGGTCGTCAGCTACGGCCTCTTTCAATAGCTCATCTGCAATTCGCAGACGGGCAGTGATTGCCGCAACCCGAAGTCCAGAAATCTTAGCTTGTACGACCTCTTTGAGCGGTCCTTCGATCGTGTCGGCCAATCGGAGCATTTGACCGCCGTGGCCGGCGCGTGGCGGTTGCTCATCAAGGAGCCGCTTGAACCGGAACCCAACGTCCTGCATCTGCTGTTGGAAGGGAACCCAAATCTCTCCCTCCCATGAAAGGCACCGCCGAAGGATCTCCGCGACCTGACGACAGCCTACTTCGGGTTGCGCTCCGAGGTCTTCTAGCCCAGAACCACCGAGTGGCGCCATCTGCTTTGCCCATCGCGCGGTGAGCCGTGAACGTGACACGAGAAGTCTCGCCGCCTTATGCAAGGCATCAAAATGTTCCGCTCGCCGAGGTTCGCCAGTTGCGGTTCTTGACTCGCGGATAAACCGCTTCCAACTGGGCCTCGTTACAAGCGTTACAAATGACAGGCTCCCTCCATTGGCCGTGTGAACTCGGAGTTCCTCAGAAACGCGTTCCAGTTCATCCTCGTGCCACCCGGACGGCGGCACCGGGTCATGCGTCAATATGAGGTCCGCTGCGCTGCTCCTGGTTTGCCACGCCTCGTCGATCAGTTTCAGCAAGGATTCCCATGGCCGCTTTCCTTCCGTCCCCTCAAAGCCAGCCTGCATGGCTTCTAGTTGCCATGGTGCACTGCTCCGGATCTGCTCAGCGACCCCGTTCGCGGCTGCCAGGAGCGAAGCTAGCTTTTCCAGGTCGTCGGTCTGCGCGGCCCAGAGATCATTACGGACGGTGAGCCCGCAGCGAGTCTCCCTCAGGCGGTCTCTAACGAGGCCCTCGAAATCGCCCGGCGAAGGAAGATCTTTCAACGACGGCAGTCGGCCACCCAGTTCGGCCTCGTCGTCCGGTGTCACCTGTCCGTTGGTCCCGTACAGTTCGTGCAGCTCTTGGTCGGCAAGAGGAAGTGGAGCACCGAGTTCGACTGGACTCGGGATAAAGGAAAGGTTTGACTTCTCATCCCGCACAAATCGAGCCGCAACCGATGGCGATACCGCTTCGCCCGCTACAACAACGTCGCGGAACTCGTCGAACCGCGCGTGAAGCATCTCGTTGGCAAATCGCCGATACTGGCCGATCAAGCTATTCCGCTGCCTCTCAAGGTCAGTTGCTCTCTTTTCCATTTGGGCCGCATCGCTCATGGACAACTTGCTGACAATCGAATCGACCGAGGTTTCGAGCTGTTTGCGGCTTTCCACATCGCTGTCCAGCACACTCACACAGAGGGCCTGTAGTTCCGGCACGACGTGGTTGCGAAGGACTCTGAGAGCCTTACTCGTGTGACTGGTGACCAGCACGCTTTTGCCCTGTGAGAGTAGGTGTCCGATGAGGTTGGCGATAGTGTGCGTTTTGCCGGTTCCCGGCGGTCCTTGGACAAGCACCGAGCCGTGTCCGTCCAGGCGCTGTGCTATCCGAATTTGCTCAGGATTGGCAGGCTTGCTGAGAAGTACATCGGCGGGTTGCGTTTCCTCCAACCAGCTGAGTGGTGGGTTGGAGCCTCCGATCTCCACATGGCCGGACTCAATTCCTACAACCCGCAGGAGAGATAGGGGAACCTCACCACCTGCTGCAACGGCCTGGATCGCGGCTTCCAATGAAATGGCAAAACCCAGAGTTCGCCGCCGGAGGAATACAACTGGTGCCCGGCCAATAACAGGATGATCACCCGCAGCTCGCGTTGCCTCTTCCGCGACAAACTCACCGTGTGGTGACAACTGAGCCGCCACGCTCCGCAGGTAACCAGACGTGTCCTCCTTGCCCAGTGGATGGTACTTCCCCAAGTCGAGCTCGGATCTCAGCCGGGCGATTGTCTTGCCATCAACATCAGCCATGGACTGGAACAGAGCTCCGTAGAGTTCGACGGGCGCTTCAGATTCTGTAAGCGTGAACTCGGGTATTGTCGGATCAAAATCGAGTTGGAGCCGCTGCAGCAAGATCGGGTGGAAGACATTGCCATCTGGTTTCTTCCAACTGAGCGTTCCTTCGCCGAGCACAAGCTCCACGTTCTCGCCTTCACGTTCAATCTGCCCCCGTATCTCGTAGAGTTTCTCAAAGACTGCCATCGCCGAACGAGAGAGTTGTTCATTGGGAGCCCACAAGTCGCGCTGCCTGCTCCACTCATCGAGGGCTTTGGTTCGCCTGGGATCGTCCCCAAACGAGACGAGGATTGCCTGGCCACCAGCGATCTCGCTGCGGGTTGGCCGTACGCGAACAATGCCCGAGGGCTCCTCCCAACCGCGCTCCAGCCATTGGGCAAGGACTTGCGGGGGAACTGGGCAGTTAGTGAGCTTTGGCCGTCTGACCCGTAAGACAAAGTCCTTCGTCTGCTCACCTGCTACGGGATCACCAGACGAATTGGCAAGAGCACCGATGTGTACGCAGGCGTGGTCCGGAAGGCTACGAAACCACAAATGCCAAAGCTGTTCGTCCAGGCGCCGAACGGCGGGATTCCGATGTTGATTGAGAGCCTTGAGGAACTGAAATACTTGTTCCACTCTCTTCCGGCCAATCTGTAGTTGCTCTTCAAGTGATGTCATCGCGGCGACGCCCCCTAAATATGCGATGATTCTGAATCTGAGTCACGAGTTTCCTCAATTCTCCGCATCAGATAGAATTCAGACTCGTCGATACTTGAAGATATCACCCGGCGCTGTTCGCCCCGTGGACGTCTCCATCGCTAGCGGCACCTAACCTTCGCCTGCGGTGTCTGGCGGCGAGTCTCCGGCGAAGCTGTGGGGTTCCTCGGGCCGAATCACGCGCCATCCGGAAAGTGGCGCCTCTCGGCGACCGCCTCCTTTCCAAACCGGCCGGCGACTCGAGAATCGCCTTCAAGCAGGCCCGGCGTCAACGACAGAAGCGCATCGAATCAGTTTCAACGGACCCAGACCCGGAAAACGGACGGGATCTCGCTCGATGGCTCCACGGATGGTCTCAAAGTCGGCGGCGTTATTGTGGATCAGCAGGAGGTCGGCCGCCAGGGCCGTCGCCGCGATCATCGTGTCAGCCCTCCACCGAGCCAGGCGCTCCTGCCGGGATTCCACGAACTGGTGCGCACGCTTGGGTGGTGTTGGGGGCTGGCGCAACAACGCGCATATTTCGGCTGCGATTGTTGCCACACCCTGATCCACCGGCCATACGGACCCAGGGTCCGCCAGGTATTCCAGGCGGGCGCGCTCGACAGCCTGGCGCTTGGACGCGGATTCGTCTCGAGCCAACAGGGCGTACCCACGAACCCGCTCAAAAACCGTGACCGCGGATACATGAACCGGGTAACGCTCCAGGTACCGCAACATCCACTCCTGAGCGGACGTCGTCTTCTGTCTCGCGAACCATCCCTCCGCGCTGGTATCGAACAGGAATGGCCCTGAGCCGGGATCCAGCATGTTCAGAGCCGATGCTCGGGGATAATCCCATCCAGGATCATGAGTTCCTCTTCGCTAAAGCCCGCGAAAGCACGTTGATACCGGGCGAAAGTAGCCTTGGCCCGATCCTTGGCTTGCTGCTGCTTCAGCGAGTCGTCGAGCGCTTCGGCGACTACCGTGCTGAGCTTGACTCGCCGAGCCTTGGCGGCACGCTTCGCGGCCGTGAGTGCGGCGACTGGCAGCGAGATTGTGGTGCGCACTTCCTTTGAAGCTCTCATGATTCATTGTCGCATCGAGTTTGCATCAGGTTGCATCAAGAGTCCTCATTTTTTCGCTGGGACCTGCACTATATCAATCGCGCGCGACAGGCTTCCTGACCCGACATCACAAACCATCCGTCCGCTCCCCCTGCTCCTTGCGCTCTCTCCTCCCGAAATCGGCAACCCAAACAACACCCCAACCCCAAGGCCCCACGAAAAACCCAAACGCGTAACCCCTTTGCGCCTGATCCACCCTTAGCGCTCTTTGCGTGAAATCGGTTACAATTATCACGAATATGAAAACCGACAACCGCAAATTATCCTCCCCAGAAAACGCCAAACACTCCACCGGCCCCAAAACCGAACAAGGCAAAGCCAAATCCTCTCAAAACGCCACCTCCCACGGCATCTTCTCCCAACGCCTCATCCTCCCCGGCGAAAACCCCGAGGACCTCCAGCAGCTCATCCAAGACCACTACGACCAGTGGCGCCCCCACACCCCCGTCGAGCAGCACCTCGTCCGCGAAATGGCCCTCGTCATGTGGCGCCGCGAGCGCCTCTCCCGCTCCGAAACCGCTTTATTGGACATACAGATGCAGCGCATGCAGCCCAGCCTCGAAGCCGAGTTCGCCGGCCTCACGCCCGAAGCCCTCTACGCCCTCGCCCACCATGCCCTCCTCTCCCACAACGGCGCCGCCGCCTCTCTCGCCCGCCAGGAGCGCCGCCTCCTCCGGCAATACGCCCAGCTCCGCACTGAACTCGAGTCCCTCCGCAACCAGCCCCCGTCGAACACCCGGCGGATCACCCCGCCGACCACCCCGCAGCCCAGCCCGACACCGAAACCGTAAAAACGAACCTAAATCCCACCCCGCTAAAAGTCACAAATCCCACCGCAATCATCTACCAATACCTCCCCGCCGTCCCCAAGCCCCCCGCCACCGGCGAGCCCCAACACCTCAAAGCCGCCAGTTAACCCCAGCTCGCCAACGAAAGGAGCCCACCCACCCAGCAAACACCAGTAACAAAGTCCACCCCCAACACGCCAAACCCACAATGGCGTACGATATCGCTATCCCCAGAAAACAAGCGAGGCCACCCGAAAAGTGAATTTCTCCGCCTTCTTCATCAAACGCCCCGTCGCCACCATGCTCCTCATGGCCGGCGTCGCCATCTTCGGCATCCTCGCCTACCTCGCCCTCCCCGTCGCTGACCTCCCCACTGTCGACTTCCCCAGCCTGAGCGTCTCCGCCCAACTCCCCGGCGCTGACCCCACCACCATGGCCTCCGCCGTCGCCACCCCTCTCGAACGCCAGTTCACCACCATCGCCGGCGTCGACTCCATGACCTCCACTAACTCGCTCGGCTCCACCAGCATCTCCCTCCAATTCGACCTCTCCCGCAAGCTCGACGGCGCCTCCGTCGACGTCCAAACCGCCATCGCGGCCGCCATGCCCCTCCTCCCGCCCGGCATGCCCAACCCGCCCTCCTTCCGCAACAGAAACCCCGCCGATTCGCCCATTCTCTTCTTCGCCCTCACCACCAAAACCCTCCCGCTCTGGAAGCTCGACGAGTACGTCCAAACCCTCATCGCCCCCCGCATCTCCAGCGTCAACGGCGTCGCGCAGGTCAACGTCATGGGCTCCCAAAAATGGGCCGTCCGCGTCCAAGTCGACCCCGACAAGCTCGCCGCCCGCGGCATCGGCATCAATGAGGTCCAGGCCGCCCTCCGCGCCTGGAATTCCAATTCCCCCACCGGCACGCTTTGGGGCGCCAAACAGGCCTTCACCATCGAAACCAACGGCCAGCTCCCCACCGCCCGCGATTTCTCCAACATCGTCGTCTCCCACACGGGCGGCGCCCCCGTCCGCCTCGCCGACATCGCCACCGTGCGCGACGGCTCTGAGGACGAACGCACCGCCGCCTGGAACTACGAGGAAGAAGGCGGACCGCCCGTCGCCGGCGTCAACCTCATGGTCATGCGCCAGCCCGGGGTCCAACGTCATCGAAACCAACGACGCGGTCAAAAAACTCATCCCCTCCATCCAGGCCAGCTTCCGCCCTCGGTCAACTTCAAGATCCGCAGCGACCGTTCCAAAACCATCCGCGAAGCCTTTGAAGACGTCAAGATGACCCTCTACCTCACCATCGGCCTGGTCATCATGGTCATCTTCCTCTTCCTGCGCAAAGCCTCCGCCACGCTCATCCCCGCGCTCGCTCTGCCCTTCTCGCTGGTGGGCACCTTCGCCGTGATGTTCGTGCTCGATTATTCGCTCGACAACCTCTCCATGATGGCCCTCATCCTCTGCGTCGGCTTCGTCGTCGACGACGCCATCGTCATGCTCGAGAACATCGTCCGCCACATCGAAGCCGGCGAAACACCCATGGAGGCGGCCCTCCGCGGCTCCCGCGAAATCTGGTTCACGCTCGTCTCCATGACCATTTCGCTCACCGCCGTCTTCATCCCCATCCTCTTCATGAGCGGCATTCTCGGCCGCCTCTTCCGGGAGTTCGCCGTCACCATCGCCGTCGCGGTCTTGATCTCGGGCTTCGTCTCCATCTCGCTCACGCCCATGCTCGCCTCGCGCCTGCTGCGGCCCTCCAGCCACACCGGGCCCAGCCGCCTGGAGCGCATCCTGGAAGCCCCACTCGTCCTCCTGGCCAAGATCTACGAAGTCACCCTGCGCTGGGTTCTCCGCTATCGCGCCGTCATGGCCGGCGTCTTCCTCGGCATGCTCGTCGGCACTTACTTCATGTTCGAAAAAGTGCCCAAAGGCTTCATCCCCGACGCCGATAACGATCAGCTCTACGTCAACACCGAAATGGCCCAAGGCACCGGCTCGCCAAGATGAAGGAGTATCAGCTCCGCGTCGCCGCCGCCGTCCGGCAGGATCCTGACGTCGAAAGCATCCTCTCCACCGTCGGCGGCTCCATGTATGGGTCATCGTCGAACACGGGCCGCCTCTACGTCAGCCTCAAGCCGCGCAAAAATCGCAAAGCCTCCGCGCAGGAGATCGTCGCCCGCCTCCGCCCGCGCCTGGCGCAGATTCCCGGCGTCCGCGCCATCGCCACCTTGCCGCCCGCCATCCGCGTCGGCGGCCGCATGTCGAAATCCAACTACGAGCTCACCCTCCAGGCCGCCGACACCGCCGAGCTCTACCGCGAAGCCGCCAACATCGAAAAGGAAGTCGCCAAGCTCCCCTCGGTCGTCGATGTCGCCAGCGACGTCCAGCTCCGCAGTCCGCGCGTCCGCATCGAAATCAACCGCGACAAAGCCGCCACCTATGGCCTGAATGCGCAAGCCATTGAGGAGGCAATTTACAACGGCTACGGCAACGCCTTCGCCTCCACCATCTACTCGCCCAACGCGCAATACCGCGTCATGCTCGAAGTCGACCCCAAATACCAAAGCTTCGCCGACATGGTGTCGCACCTCCACATGAAGGCGCCCAGCGGCCGCCTCGTCCCGCTCGACGAAGTCACGCGCCGCGTCGAGGATGTCGGGCCCCAATCCATCAACCACTCCGGGCAGCTCACCTCCGTCACCGTCTCCTTCGGCCTCAAACCCGGGGTCGCCCTCGGCGACGCGGTCGAAGAGATTCAGGAGATGCTCCGCGAAAAACTCCCGCCCACCATCAACGCCAGCTTCACCGGCAACGCCAAAGTCTTCCAGGACTCTCTGCAGAACCTCTCTCTGCTCCTCCTGATCTCCGTCCTGGTCGTCTACATCGTCCTCGGCGTCTTGTACGAAAGCTTCATCCACCCGCTCACGATCTTGAGCGGCCTCCCCTCGGCCGCCTTCGGCGCCCTCATCACGCTCTATCTGGTGGACCTCGAACTCAACCTCTACGGCTTCGTCGGCCTCATCCTGCTCATTGGCCTCGTCAAAAAGAACGCCATCATGCAAATCGACTTCGCCCTCGACGCCCAGCGCCGCCTCAAAATGGACCCGTCCGAAGCCATCTTCCAAGGCTGCCTCGTCCGCTTCCGCCCCATCATGATGACGACGCTCGCCGCCCTCCTCGAGCCGTGCCCATCGCCATCGGCCACGGAGCGGGCGGTGAAACCCGCCGCTCCCTCGGCATGGTCGTCATCGGCGGACTGATCTTCTCCCAGACCATCACGCTCTACCTAACGCCGGTCGTCTACATCTACCTCGACCGCTTCGTCGGCCTCTTCCGCCGCAAAACCGCCGCCCCCATCCCCGCCGAAAGCCACGGGGACTAGACACCCGCTTTAACGAATTAAAGTTCAAATATTATTTGAATAATTAAGAGAAGCCTGCTACGCCTCAATCCATGCGGAGCAGCACGGAAGAGCCCCAAACCAGCGCCCCCCGTGACGATTTTCCGGCCGCCGACCCACCGGGCGAGTGCCAACATTAACCGCAAATGGGGGATCCGTATACCCGCGCCGAGCACCCGGCGTGAGCCGGGTGGCAAAGCACTCACGCCAGCGGCAGGATCCACAACAAACGCTCCCCTTCGCCCATCGGCGCCAGCCGTATCGCACTCCGGCGAATGGCGTCAGCCACAACCGCCGTGGGGTAGTCGCAACGTTGCACGATCGCCACGCGAGCATTCGGAACCCGGTCCACCAGCCTGGCAAAGTCCCGATCCGTGGTCACCAGCACAAAATCACCCAGCAGAGAAACCAGCCTGGGGGACAGGCCTTCATCCAGCAGCGCCTTCACCCCGAAAGCGCCCTCTGCTCACCGGCCAGTTGCGCCGAGTACGCGTAGATCGCCCGGAAATCCAAAGGCTCAAGCTGCGGATAGTCCGCCAGAACCTCCTGCTCCGACGCCCCGGTGGACAGCCAACCCAGCACCTCCTGCACCGTAATTCGATGCCCACGAATACACGGCTTCCGAATCGCACGTCGGGTTCGAACGTGATTCGCTCCAGCAAAGCCTTGTCTGGCATAATCCAGCTTCCATCTTACTCATGCCGGCGTAACCAACCATGGCCCCCACCACCCAATCCGCCAGCGTCCAACGTCCAGGGCAACGGCAACCTCGTCGTCCAAAACACCGGCGACCTCCATCTCGTCATCGGCCACTCCTCTCAACTCCTGGCCGATTCCCAAGAGCGCTACCTCAGCGGCTACCAGCAACCCATCCACCGAACTCGCCCTCCTGGTCCCCCAACTCGAAAAGATCCCCTACTACCTCCCGCCGCGCCAGCGTGATCTCGACCTCCTGAGCGAATGGCTCCGACAAACCCCAGCGCGTCCACGCCCTCACCGCCTGGGGACCCGCCGGCACCGGCAAAACCCGCCTCGGCATCGAATTCATCAACCGCCAAAAACACCGAACGGACTGGACCTTCGCCTGGCTCCAACAAGAGGAGCTCCGCCGCTTCGCCGCCCAAGGCCAACTCAATGGCTGGCAGTGGACCACCAACCTTTGCCTCCTCCTCGACTACGCCTCCGGCTGCGCCCCCGCCCTCGCCGACCTCCTCCGCCGCAGCCTCGTCCAGCGCAACCAGGAACCTGGCTCCAAGCTCCGCCTCCTGCTGCTCGACCGTACGCTCGGCCCCTGGTACGACGGTCTGTTACCCGACGGCGGCCAGCGCTATGCCGTCCAGGCGCTGCTGGAAAGTCACCAGATCTCCACCTTCCAAACCGCCCAGGACCGGCGCGCCCTGCTCGCCGCCGCCCTGCCGATGTACGCCGAACACCATGGGAAGCCAGCCCCCACGCTCCCCGCCCCGGGCACGGACCCGCTCTTCGACGCCCGCCTCGCCCAGCAAGAACCCTGGTCCCAGCCGCTCTTCCTGCTCATCGCCGCCTCCGCCTCCGTCACCCTCGGCCTCGGCCAGGCCCTCTCGCTCTCCCGCACCGGCCTGGCCCGCTACGCCGCCGGCCACGAGCGTGACCGCCTCGCCAAGCTCCTCCCGGCCCGCTCAATCCTTGGCTGCAGCGTACAGCCGCCCTGGTCACGCTCGCCCGGGAAGTGTCCCGCTCCGCTCTGGCGGGCCCCTCTCTCGGAACTCACCGCCACCGAGCGGGCTACCGTTCTCGCTGCCCTCAAGCGCGCCCTCCCCGGCAATGACGCCGAAGCCAAACCCATCGAGCCCGACATCATCGGCGAGGCCCTGGTCCTCCGCCAATTGAACGACGAGGACAACCCCGCTGGCCTCATCGACACGGCCTGGTCCCTCCACGCTCACAACACCGCCCGCACCCTCATCCACACCATCCAGAATTTCTCCCTCGGCCTCGGGGTCGCACCGGGCGACGAGCCCGAAAACCCAGCAACGCCACGCCGACGATACTCGTCTGCGCGCCCTCATCCAGGGCCTCATCCAGAAGAACGACAAGGATGTCCTGCTGGCCGTGCTCGCCGCCATCCCGTACTCGTCCACCACGCTGGTGGGCACCGCGCTCGACATCTGCCAGCGGCTCGACCGGCATCCGCTCGATGCGTTCCAGCGGATCCGGCTGGAGGAGGAATGGGGCAACTGGCTAGGTCGCATAGGCCGGGCAGCAGAAGGCGAGCGCAAGGTGGCCATGGCGACTGCCCAATACCGCACTCTGGCCGACGCGGAGCCAGCGTTTCGGGCGAGCCTCGCCATGTCGCTCAACAACTGGGCAACCATGCTCAGCGCCGTGGGCAAGCGCCCCGGAAGCCCTGGCCGCCATCGAAGAGGCCGTCTCCGTCGATCGCGAGTTTGGCCCGCTCCCAGCCCGAGGCCTTCCTCCCCAACCTCGCGGCGTCGCTCAACAACTGGTCCGCCATGCTGAGCGCCGTGGGCCAGCGCCCGGAAGCCCTGGCCGCCATCGATGAGGCCGTCTCCATCCGCCGCGAACTGGCCCGCTCCCAGCCGGAGGCCTTCCTCCCCAATCTCGCGACGTCGCTCAACAATTGGGCGGCCATGCTCAGCGGCGTGGGCAAGCGCCCCGAAGCCCTGGCCGCCATCGAAGAGGCCGTCTCCATCCGCCGCGAGTTGGCCCGCTCCCAGCCGGACGCCTTCCTCCCCGATCTGGCCATGTCGCTCAACAACTGGGCGAACAGGCTCAGCGACGTCGGCAAGCGCCCCGAAGCGTTGGCCGCCATCGAAGAGGCCGTCGCCCTCTATCGCGAGTTGGCCCGCTCCCAGCCCGAGGCCTTCCTCCCGATCTGGCCATGTCGCACGGAGCCTGGGGCCAGATCCTGCTGGCGCAGGAAGACCCTGCCGCCGCCGAGACCACCTTTGCGGCCGGCGCTCGCCTTCTGCTGCCCCTGCTGCGGACCCAACCCGAAGCCGTAGGGGAACTCTTCGCGAGACTCATGTTCGAATGGGCCCGCGCCCGCCGCGTCAACGGCGACGCTGTCAGCGAAAATCCGCATGAAATCTTCGAGCAATTCCTCCCATCCTCACTCAGGAGCCCACCCCATGACCGACCTTACCCAGCTCATCAGGAAACCATCGCCTTTCTCGCCCAAAACCCCGCCGCCCTAATCGCGGGCGCCGCCGCGAAGGAAGTCGCCGCCGGGGTCGCCAAGGCCGTCGGCTCCGATATCTGGACCAAATCAAAACCCGGCTCACCCAAGCCGGCAAGGCCGAAATCGCCGACGCCTTCGCCGCCGACCCCACCAAGCGCGGGCAAACAGGCCTCCCTGGAAGGCGCCCTCCACGACCTGCTGGAAGCCGACCCCGCCTTCGCCGACGAACTCCGCCAAGCCCTGGCGCAAACCGTCACCCAAACCGCCACCCAGACCGCATCGGCAACACCATCATCCAAAACACTGGCACAATCAAAATCGGCAATTAATTATTTGACTTATTCTCGATAATATCGGAAAATAAAGACGCCAACCGAGCGCGCTCTTTGACAACCGAATCGCCAGCAGCCCCTACGCCAACCCCGCCAGCCACGCCCGCAACTCCGCCGGCAGCGGTGCCTCGATCGTCATCCGTTCCTCGGTCACCGGATGGCGGAACGTGATCCGCGCCGCATGCAGAAAGAACCGGCCGAACTCGCTGGCGGGCGCCCCGTAGGTCTCGTCCCCCGCCACCGGATGCCGCAGGCTCGCCAGATGCACCCGGATCTGATGCGTCCGCCCCGTGCCGATCCGCACCTCCAGCAGCGTGAACTTCTCATACTGCGTCACCACGCGCCAATCGCTCACCGCGTAGCGCCCGCTGTCGCTGGTCGTCATCTTGAAGCGCTGGGTCCGGTGGCGGGCAATCGGCCGCTCCACGCGGCCGGTCTCGCTCGTCATGCGGCCGTGCACGAGCGCCAGGTAATACTTCTCGGTCTCGCGATGGGCAACTGCGCCGCCAGATGTTGATGCGCCTGGTCGGTGCGCGCCACCAGCATCACGCCGCTGGTGAAACGGTCCAGCCGATGGACGATGCCCGGCCGGTCGTCGCCGTTGACGGTGGAGAGCCCCTGATAGCGATGCAGCAGCGCATTCACCAGCGTCCCCGCGTGCACCCCGGCGCCCGCATGCACCGTCATCCCGGCGGCTTTGTTCACCGCCACCAGCGCCTCGTCCTCGTACAGAATATCCAGCGGAATCGCCTCGGCCTCCGCCTTGCCCAGCGGCGCCCGGGCGCTGGGATGCACCACAATCGCCTCACCGCCCCGCAAAACATAAGAGGCCTTCTTTGTTTCGCCATCCACCGTCACCAGGCCTTGCTGGATCCAGCCCTGCAGGCGCGATCGCGAATACTCCGGCAGCGCGCGCGCCAGCAGTTGATCCAGCCGCGCCCCCGCCTCGCCCGCTATCTCTCGCATCCCCGCTTACTCAACAACCTGACCGCCCTCGACTTTCGTACCGCCGCGCCGCCGCGCCACGGCACTCGCTGCACCAGCCAACGCGGCCGCGGCCCAATTCGCATTCTCGGCGCGCCTTAGCGATACTCTGCGCGCTTTGCGTGAAAACAAAAACCCGCCAGAAGCAGCGGTGCCCAGCGTCGCAATTTCCTTAAGCGCGATCATAGTAAGGCCAATGCGGCTTCGCAAACAGCCCGCCATCCACCCAAACCGTTTGCCCGGTGATGAACGCCGCATCGTCGCTGGCCAAAAACGCCACGGTCTTGCCGATGTCGGCCGGAGTGCCCACGCGCGCAGCGGCGTGTACTTTGACCACATGCCCGCGTAATCGGCCGCTTCCAGCTTGGTCCGCTCAATCTCCACCGCGCCGGGCGCCACACAGTTGACGCGAATGCCGTACTCGCCCAATTCCACCGCGGCCACCTTGGTGAATTGCTCAATGCCGCCTTTGGACGCCGTGTAATCCACCAATCGCGGAAAGGCCAGCTTGTTGCAGCCCGACCCGATGTTGATGATGTTGCCGCCCTGGGCCAGCATCTTGCGCGCCGCCCGCTGCGTGCACAGAAAGCAGCCCTTGAGGTTGGTGGCGATCACGCGGTCCCACTCAGCTTCGGTCAATTCCAGCAGCGGCTTCCACGTCTGGATGCCGGCGTTGTTTACCAGCAGATCCAGCCGGCCGATCTGGGCGAACATCGCGTCGACGTCGCCGGTGTGGCCCACGTTCGCCTTCACCAGCCACGCCTGCCGGCCCAGCGCCGCGATCTCGCCGGCGGTGGCCTCCGCGCCTGCCTGATCGGAGTGATAGTTCACCCAAACATCCCAGCCCCGGCGGGCCAGCTCCAGCGCGATGCCCTTCCCTACGCCCTTGCTGGCGCCGGTGACCAGTGCAATCTTTGCGTCCATTCGATGACATGGTAGCAGCGACCGGCGCCGCCTATAGTTCGAGCTTGCCCTGGTAGACCATCTCCTTCAGCGCGAACTTCGCCTTCCAATCGAGCGGACCCATCTTCTGATGCAGAGTCACCTCTTTGTCATCGAGCTCAATCGGCTGGCCGGCGCGCGGAAACAGAAACACCATGATCATGCCCTGCTGGGTCTGCACGGGCTGCACATGCTCGGGATAGATCGGATCCTTGCCCTTGCGCTCCAGCATGGTGTTTTCCTTCAGGCGGCAAACATGGCGTTGCGCCGCTCCTCAGGATTCTCGCCGTCGCCGCCTTTGCCCTTGCGCTCGCCGCCGCGCATGCCGCCGCCGGGGCCGCCCATGCCGCCCATCATGCGCAGGCCCGTCACGCTGAGGATGTAGTGCGTGGTGGATTCCTTGGCACGTTCGCGTTTGGTGCCGTCGTACATGGGCTGAGCGCTTTCCCAACGAACGGTAAGCTTCATGGCCGGAGGTCCGCCGCCGCCAGGTCCGCCCATGCCGCCACCAGGTCCGCCCATACCACCGCCACCGCCCATACCGCCACCGCCACCCATACCGCCACCTGGGCCGCCGCCGGGACCGCCCATATCGGCGCCCATGCCGCCGCCCATACCGCCGCCACCGCCCATTCCACCGCCGCCGCGACCGCCCCGTCCGCCGCCGCCGCCACTACCGCCGGGCGCCATCGCCGCCGGGCCCGACATCGCCACCGACACTTCCTTCGACCACGGAGACTTGGTCATCAACTTCTGAATGTCTTCCTGCTCCCAGCTTCGCCCGGCTTCTTGGACTTCCAAGGATCGGCGGCAAACAGCAAACGCGCCCGCCGCCACGGTGAGGAGAATGCGTTTCATGGCCTTCTCAGCTTATTCCCTGGGCGGCGGGCGAATTGTTAAGTTTTGTTGGGCGCCGGGAGGCCTCTAGGCAGTCCGGCGAAACACCTGGAAGGCTTCGGAAATCCGATTCTCCCAGTGCCATTGCGCCGCGGCGCAGCTTCCAGCCCAGCGAGTTGACGGTGGCCATGTTCCGGCCATAGGCAGCGCCGGCCAGCGAATGCTGATCCACGCCCCGCTTGCGCGGATTCCGGTAGAACGACGCGATCTTCTCGGCCGTCATCCCGGGCGTGGCCAGCCACTTCGGCAGACATTCGTTTACCAGCACATCCACATCGGTGAGTACCTTGCTCAGGCCGGTGCCGGTCACCGGACAGACGCTCTGGAAGGCGTCGGCAATCAGCACGATGCCGGGCTGATGCGGTTCCTTCATCTGGTAGAGATCCACCCGGCCGGTCTCCACCCTGCTGGAGACCTGGAACGGCCCGGTGAGGTCCGCCAAGCGGGGGAACAACCGTGCCAGTTCGGCGTCCGGCTGGCGCACCAGATCCTTCACCTGCTGCTCGCTGTTGGACCAGGAGGCAAAAAGATTAGCGCGCATCACGTCGAGAATCGGGAACAGCGTGACGAAGACGACGCGCGTATCGGTGCCGGTGGATAGTAAGTGATTGAGTTGAAATCGAATTTCCGCCCGTTGGCCGGCGCAATGTTAAAGCCCGCGGCGAACGACTGTTCGGCACGGATCATGCGCTTCTCCAGGCCGAGCTTGGCCGCCCAATCGGCGCCCGTGCCGCTGGCCATCACCACCAACCGGGCCGTCAACACCTGGCCGCTGGCCAGGGTCACGGTCTGCATCTCGTCGCTAGTGGCGATGTCCTGCACCCGGCCGACAATGAAATTCACCGAAGCGGGGATATTGCCGCGGATGGCATTCACCATGTCGTGGTAGAAAATGCCGTACTGTTCCGTTTGAATGCGGCGGATGATGCGGCCTTCCTGCGCGCGCCAGATCTCGCCGATGCAGGCGGTGTGCGGCAGCAAGGTATCCATCATGCCGAAACTGCGGTACAGATCGGCTTGATCGTTCTCGATCTTCTCGGCCTTGAAGCAGGCCGGGTAGGTCTGCCAGCGGTCGACTAAAGTGACTTTGATGCCCTTTCGGGCCAGCAGGGTGGCCGCCGCCGAGCCGGCGACGCCGCCGCCGATGAGAATAACGTCGGACGAAACAGTCATTCGCCTTCCCCAAAAACAATTGCCCCGCGGATTGTCCCGTGGTGTGCCCCACAGTTGCGCTTTTCTGTTGCACTAGGCTCCTCCTTTTTCTTCACCACCTCTTGCGGGTGATTTCCCTCTTATTCTCCATTAAGAAACCCGCGCTCGTCCAGTCCTGGTTTCGCTCCAGTGGTACACCCCTCAGCCCAATCTGAGGTACTGCCTGGTAAACATGCGCTAGAAACAATCGCGTTTTCATATGCATATATCGTTACATGTTCCCCGCCCGACCGCCGACCGACCCGGCCGCGTCCTAAGGGACGGTTCTGCGCGTGATATCTGCTTGAAAACATTTGGTTCCCCGGTTTTGTCACATTTCTGAAAAATATCACGGGGCCCTGTTGGTCCGGCCGGGCGCCGTCGAAATGTCCAGCCGTCCGGCCACGGGATGGGTCCCTCAGGGTACGCCAGTTCCGAAGCTCGTTGTACGACGGAGGGGATACAGGTAACCCCACGTACTAGGGAAGAAGACGACACAAAGGCGGGCCTAGGGGGCTATCTTTCGTTTCGCTCGCGAGCCGGCACGTCCAATAACTCAAGCGCAGCGACATTCGGAAGGTCCGCCACCATCGTTGAGCGTGTTGGTGATCACGCCGAAGTTCGGATCGGTGAGACTAAAGCCGGGTTCAGCGAACTGGGGCGTATTGGTGAGATTGATCGATTCGACGCGCAGCGCCATGGTCCAATCGCGGCGTAGGGTCCATTGTCCGCTGAGGCCGGCGTTCCAGTTGCGGATGGGCGCCCGACGGAAAACGTTGCGGCCCAGATTGCCGCGTTCCTGGCCGGGCACGACAAACGAAAAGGCCGAGCGCGGGAGCAAGGCGCGCGAACGGTCAGGATGCGAAATGGTGCGGCCCAGCACGGCGGGGTCCACCAGATTTGGCCGGTCGCCGCTGATGCCGTCGACATTGCCGAAGTTCGGCGCGTCCGAGCCGGTGGTGAGGTTGAAGGGCGTGCCGGTCTTGGCGAGCGTCACCGAATCGAGCGACCAGCGTCCGGCCCAGCGGGGCAGCCGGTTCCACGCCGGGATCCGGTAATCGGCCTTGGTGAGCAGGGCGTGCGGCGAATCGAAGCGGCTCAAGCCGCGCAAATCGCCAGCCACGTCGAATTCGCCCTGGCTGCGATAGCGGAAGGAATCGACGTCATGCGCCGTGTTGGTATAGTCGCCGCCCAGGTCCATGGCTTTGCTGAACCAGTAGGAGGCCTCCAGGCTCAGGCCGCGAAAGCCGCGAGCCGCCACCGTGGTGCGAAACGCGTCAAAGTAGCCCCGCGAGGAGTTCATCACCCGCCGGATCTCGCCGAAGTTCTGCAGGGCCCGGCGCGCGTCGACGGTCGCGGTGGTCAACGCCACGCCGGCCTTGGGATGCGCACGATTCACATACCAGTGATTGAGCACCTTGTTCGACCGGCTGCCCACGTAGGCGAGTTGCCAGGTCCAGTTCTGCGCGGGCGCCAATTCCCAGGCGGCGTTGTACTGCTGCGAGTAAGGACTCACTAACTCGGGCTGATAGTCATAGAACACCGATTGCTTCGGCGGGTTGGTCCGCACCGAGTAGCCGCCCTGCAACACGCGGAGCAAGTCGGGATCCTGAATCACCGACTTGTAGTTATTGGGCGGGTTGAAGCGGGCCTGCTGAAAGGTGGCGGGAAATACCTCGCCATAGTGCAACCCGTACGCCGCGCGCCAGACGCCCCAGCGCCCCGGCAGCCGGTAGGCCAGGCCGAGCGTCGGCCCGAAATTGTTCTTGTCCGAGTAATAGGGCAACTGGTCAAAGCCATTTACTTCGGTGGGCCGCGAGATGGGCCGGTAACCCAAGGCGAGGTTCACTGTGAAGCGCGGCGACACGGTCCACTTATCGGCGAAGTAAAACCAGTTATCCCAATTGCGATAACCCCGGTGAAGGTGACCCTCGGCGATCCAGAACGTGGACGGCCGCCCCTCGCGCAGCGTGGTAATCGCGTCGAGCCCATAGTTATTAAAAAAGGCCAGCGCCGTTACGTGCGCGTCGGATTCCCGGCCGTTCATCTGGCGCCGCATCAATTCAAAGCCGGCCTTCAGGCTGTGGCGCCCACCCACGTGGGACCACTGCATGGCCGTCTTCCAGAGATTCTGCACGCGGTCAATGGGTACGGCGTTATTGTCGCTGATGGCGCGCAGCACGCCGCTGGTGAAGATCTGCGGGCCGATAGCGTTATTCTCCTGCACGATGAGCGTGCGCGAACGGTCGAAGCGCAGGCCGGCCACCGTTTGCGTGCGGGCGCTCCAGGCGCGGTGCCACTGCAGACCGGCCTGGTGGGACTTGGCCGTCGTATCGGGGTTCTGCCCCTGCACCAACTGAAACGCCTTCACGTTGGCGGCCACATGATTGTAAGTGGCGATCACCTTGTCGCGCGCGCCGGCAGCCTGATCCAGGCGCAGCGTGGCGTTATCGTTATTCACGCGCTGCGGCGCATTCGTATTCAACATGCGCGGATCGATGTCGGGCCGGTTGGGCAGCTCTGCCGGATAGGCGTTGAGAATCCGCTGCACGTAGGCGCGGACCAAGGGCTGGGTGGCCAGCGGAGTGCGTTCATCGGGCGCCGGCACCTGCACGTTGCCGTTCACCACGCCACGTATCCGCTGGGTGCCGGCGTCCACGGTGAGTTGCGCCCCGCGCCAGAGCGGACCCGTTAGGCCGAAGCCGAAA